>JAJJHQ010010690.1:912259-998390 GCA_021223825.1 Drosophila ironensis
TAATGGCAACTAGGAATCTGAAATGAAAACAAAAACGGGAAATCTGTTGAACACATTTCGGATAATGAGTGTGAAATTCTTGAATAAATATGCGAGCAACCTGCAGATGCTTTTCCATCCTGCATGTTGGGCAGGATGACACTTAGCAGACCAACGGAATCTGGGCCTGCAACGGGATCTCTGTCCATATCCATATAAATTTTAATGTCCACTGGAAATCTGTATGCTTCTGCGTCCACATGCCCGGGAGTGTCCGTATCTGATAGTTATAAATTACGGACAGAGGCCGGGGCAGCAGGCAGAAGGGAATTGATCTGGCGAAAATGCAGACGGGAAATTCCCAGAATCAAGGATTCAAATTTCAAGCACACAGGCACACAAACGGATTTGTTAGGTACTGAGACTAGGCGACAAATAAGTGAGATTATTTTTATAACCCGAACCCGAGCGATCGCTTGTACGAGTATCTGTGTCTGTGCGAGCGTCTCAACATGTGTTCCCGGGCAGCAGCGCGGCAGCTTCGATAGTTATAAAACCGATTATGATTGGTCTACAAACTCCTGTGTGTTAGGGATTCCTGGCAATCCGTTTTATAGCTTTATTGCCAAGGATTATGCCCGGCGATCCTGGTAGCAAGCAGCGCCTAACGGTTGTCTGCGGTGCCGCAGTGATGCAAGTTAGGGATCGGGGCCATACATTTTCCTATAAATCCTATAAAGATCAAGCAGATACACACATACACACACACACAGGCAGGCGCGTAGGGCAGGCAGGCAGGTTTCCCTTCGGACGACAACCCTTGTGTGTGCGGCGGGACTTCATTTTATTTTATGATTATTAAAATACAAAAACCCAGACAAGCAGGCAGGCGCATGTGTGCGTCTAGGCTGCGCATGTGTGTGCGTTTGCGCTGTGTGCCTATGTGTGCGTGCTGCTGCAGCGACGTCGACAGCATCTCGATTGAGACTCCTGCCATATTTTTAGTTGATAAACGACCTTTGATGGCGTTGCATCGTCGCGTTGATCAATGCCTGCCCTGAAATAAGATCCAAATTGATTTTCCCACTCCGGAAACTTTAGTGAACGCACAAGCATCGGCCGACAAGTTTGTTTAGACAATAAAAAACGAGAATCAACAACTCAACAAGTGCTAAACGCTATCAAAATGCTCATCTCGGAAGATCAAATACAAGAGGTATTTAAAATGGGAAAACAGTGTGTACAGTGTGTGCCAGGAAATCATCAAGAAACCAATCCCAATCCAGTTGAAATTCAATTAATTTATTTTGTGTTTGACTCAACCCGGAGCGGTATAAAGGAATAAATTTATATATGTATATCTCCACATTGGGGTATACAGAAAGGCAAAAGGAGCCCGTGCAGTGTTTAGTGTGTGTGTGCAGTGCTCCTCTATAGCTCTTGTGGGCGTCGAGCATCATAAAAAATATCCCCGGCTTGGCAAGAAGTTGGCAAAACCGTCCCAAGAGCCGGGCTTAAAGTCGACAGGGCCCAACTCTGACTTGGTTTTAAATCATTTATGCGGAGTGATGCTGCTGGAGGGACCGGGGAGGGCAGAGGGGCCAGCAGGAGGAGGCAGTTCATCATTCGCATTGACTTAGAATGTGCACCACGGATAGGAGACTCCGTCCACACAGCTCCTTTTCCCTTTTCCCGACTCTTTTTTTTTCTTGGCTGGTTCGTTTCTTGGCTGGTTTTGCAGTAGGCGGAAAGTATGATGAATTCCGAATTTGATGAGTTCACTCCGATGTTGTCATTAATTCTGAACATACATCTCGTGCCCCAGTCGGAGCGGAGCTAAGGTTGCGACTAGGGATTTTCCTTAGCGAGTCGGTTCGGTTCCTGGTGGCAAAGGTCAAAGCATGAGCCCCAGGAAAATCGCGGCAGAAAGCCAAAATGGATTTTGAAGCCACCACAGAGCAAAGACCCTTTCGGGGATTTGCCAACAAATTCCAACTAAAGAAAATGTATAATTTCAGAGTTGTCTTAAGCCGGGGGAACGTTACAAATTTATCTTTATCACCTAATTATCTATTGTGCAGACCAATTGCTCTCTTTCCACGCTCATTGAGGGCTTCACACATTTGCCCGACCCCGGAGGGTTGGAGGTTAGGGGAATGTTTCTGCTTCAACCCCCAGCAAACAATGAATGAGATACAGAACGCTAGAGCGAGTGGGAAAGATACAGCCCCGAACACGCGCCCCTGTCAATTGAAGCATCTTTTGTTGGCCCAACAAAGGGCCACTGAAGTGAGCCAAAAAAATAACTCCATTTTGTGCGAAACCATTGGCCAAAAGAGTCAAGTTGTTAGGTCTTTTGTGGCATTCTTCTGGATGGGCTGTTGTTTATGTCAGTTCCTAATACGATTATAATGGTTTCTTTTTGTATTCCCAACAGCTCTACGAAATCAATGACGACCCCAAGCGCAAAGAGTTCCTCGACGATTTGTTCTCGTTTATGCAAAAGCGCGGTAAGTTGCATCTTTCATTGAAGTACGAGTATCTTTTCCTTGCTTGTTTTGCCCCATAGTTCTGTTTTTATTTGAATCTTGCATTTGCATATCCCTGGCCCAGATGTCGGCGGTTTGCCGGGCCTGCTGACTCAGAGACTCAGAGACAGCCAAGTGTTTTTGGGCTCACTCAAATTATGTTAATTGAATAAATTTCTCGGCACTTTGACGTTTGATTTTGAAGAGCTCGCGGGCGCGGGAGCCATTAAAATATGCACAAATTCTAGAGAAATGCGGCGAAGTAGTGAAATCATTTTGCTGGCTGACTTTTTGTCAGTTTGTCACTTCAAATTACAGTCATACAGACGCTATATCCAAGGGGATACACTTGTACCATATGCATATCGGTACTTAAATTCTTAAGGCGACCGCCTGCCTATTTATAAATGCAAGTATGCTTTCCTGCATTGCATTTTGTCATTAATTATGGGCATTAACAAATGCAAGGGAAATCGGGGTGGCCTGCCACACCAATGTGCACAAAATACAGTCTTCCGTGACTGTACTAACCGCATAAATAACAACTTTCCTGGGCCTCCTTTAATTTCGAGTATTTGCTGCCACAATTGCCTGACTGGCAACCCGAGAGGGCCTTCAATTTGTTTGTATTTGCTTAAGTCGTTCCCCGTTCTCCGTTCAAACTAGCCGTGAAAGGGCACTCTTGCCGAGTTAAATAATTATGAAATTTAATCAAATAAAATAGGCAGACGGCAGGTCCTAAACACATCTTGATGTTTACTTAAAGATCCCTCTCACAAGTGTGCGAATAAAGTGCAGCAATTGCAAGGAAAACCAATGTGTCATGGCTAAAAACACATACCTTTTCATCTGCTATTTATTTATTTAATGTAATTTCGTATGAGTTTCATGCAAAGTACATATTAAAATTGTATGCTCTTCACACCGCCGAGCCTACTATGTACGGATATGTGTAGTTCATCTTTGGTGCTTGACAACTTAATGGATTTTAATCTGTCACATGCGCTCAAGTTTTGACATATGCATGCTCAACCGACGCGGTCACTGCAAAGGGGGTTTTTGGCAGGGGCTGCCGCGTTGCCAAGGGGGGTGCTGGTTGCTGGTTGCTGGTTCCCCATGGGGACTCGAACCCCGGTCCCGGTCCGGGCCTGTCTAAAGTGTCGTCTGCCATGAGAAGGAAACGCCGAAAAATGCGCCGACCGTCGACCGTCGACGGCAAAAGTATTCCGTGTCCGTGTCCGTGTCCATATGTCTATAGACGAATGATATTATTGTACAATCGGTAGCTGAGGCAACCAACCAACTAACTAACAAAACGGGCGGAAATTATGCTGAAGCTCATCGTAGAAAATAAAATAAATGTGGATCGCTTGCCGTGAGATCTTGTTTGTGCAACGAAGAGCGGCGCAATTCTTAATTAAAAGACGTCAATCACTTATCAACGCTGGCGCTATTTTTGTTGAAAATTTCCCAGTCCCGGGCTGAACATTCATCACCACATCTGAGATCCCCGGCCGTACCAAGGGAGGAGTATACTGTACTGCGTGGAGGCGACTCCCCCTTGGTGGCGTTATGATTTCCGACTCGATCAAGTTTCTTTTAATTTCCATTAAAAACGCCTGACATCTAGGAAAACAAATGCAACCGAAATAAATAAATAAATAGATGGGTGTGCGCCCCCAAAAAGAGTTCACCGAACACTGAAAGCCACCAAAAGACACAACGGGCTAAGGCTAACAACAAAAAAATGTAAAAAGCTGCCAAGAAAAATAATAATAATAAGTCAGTCAGTCGGCAGGCGGCATGTGCGTGTTCGGGGCAGGAGTAATAGTAGCGCCCTCGGATCTGGGCAATCGGGATCGCCTCAAATCGGATCGGATTGGATCGTATGTGGGCCCCCAGGGCCCTGATCGTTGATCGTTGATCGGAGAGTTTAATGATCCTGGGGCCTGGCGATCGAATCGAGTGACGGGCACACACAGTTGAGTTGATCATTAAATTGCCATTGATTATGCATGTTCTCTGTGGGGCTTTGCATTATTTTTTGTGTGTTTCTTGGCTCGTGCAGCGATCGATTTCGATGCAATCCAATTTTTTGCTCTGCTGTTGGTGCTACATTATAAATCGCCAGGCATTTATTTTGTGTTATTCCTTTTTGATACGACCGAGCATCACAGCACATCGGCTCGCCACTCAATTTGTTTATATGCACAAAAAACAAACGTATTTTCATTCAATCAACACGTCCATCAAAGAGTTTGATTGATTCCTTTCGGGCTCATAAAACGCAACAAACAAAAAAAAAAATGGAAATAAAAAAGGAAACCGAAAGTCGATCGATTCGAAGGGGGCAGCAACAGGCGGCCCAAACTCTGGATGCTGCACTCGTTGATATTGTATTCGGGGTCGTAAAAAACAGAAAAGGAGGCCGGCCAGCATTATACAAATTCGAATTACACACGTACAGAACCAGCAATTAGGCAGGTTGATTTCGTTTTTTATGCGCTACGAGACAAGGGAAAGGGTGCTACATAAAATATGAAAGGATGGGGCTAAATCAGAAGCCCAGAAAGCAAGGAGTTTTGTCAGTTCCGTCCTTAGATATTGCTAAAGCATCTACTTAAAGGTTTGATCCTTAAAACTTAAGTTAAATCTCGGGGAAGACTGGCGCACCTGAGTGTTTGAACAATCCATTTCGTATAGCAAATAGAGGCAAATGAATGCCAATGTACCTGATGATGATTAGCCGCCATAAACAGATCAACATATGTACAAACATGTGTAGATGCCGGTGCGGGAATATATATCTATATCTATGGCGGGTGTGTTTGGAATCGGGCAACAATTAGGATTTATTTCAGTTTTTATCGACAGCGGCAGCGGGCTGCACTTTCAGCTGCTGCCGAGACTGCAAGTGTTAATTGCTTCGTGATCGACGAGTGGGAGGCAGGCAATCTATGCACCATTTTCGGGATAGATAAATCTGTTTTATGGATCTTTAAATCGTGTTTTGCTTGTTGCTGCGATTTAACGATCGCAATGGAAAACATCGCTGCAAGTGCAAGAACAAGTTTCATTGCCCCAGCAAGCACAAGCGCGCACAAAGCCGAACAACTGAAACTGAATACTAAAATCTCATTGAATTTGTTTGTTCATCTCCATTTCTCCTGCAGGTACGCCGATCAATCGGCTGCCCATAATGGCCAAATCGGTGCTGGACCTCTATGAGCTGTACAATCTGGTGATAGCCCGCGGCGGGCTGGTGGATGTCATCAACAAGAAGCTGTGGCAGGAGATCATCAAGGGCCTGCATCTGCCGTCCAGCATCACCAGTGCGGCCTTTACCCTGCGCACCCAGTAAGTGGATACCCCTGGGCTCCCCTAACAAAACCCTTCCTGTCCGCGCTATGTCCAAGACAAACACCAAAACACAAACACAATCCGAGGCAAACAGAAGAGCGGACAATCAAACATTGCAGCGATCAAGCAACAATCGATCAGCGATCTGCGATCTGCGCTCTCTGTGGGATCCGCTGGCGATTTGTTTGCCTGTCGCTTTCGTATTTACACGATAATTCAACTTAAACAGGACATCACTGTGAAGTCCGGTCCCCTCTGTTTGCTCCTCCTTTGGCCTGTCCCCGCTTCGAGTGTTTAATAATTTTATGCATCTTGCAGATACATGAAGTATCTCTACCCGTACGAGTGCGAGAAGAAGAACCTAAGCACGCCGGCGGAGCTGCAGGCCGCCATCGATGGCAACCGGCGCGAAGGACGTCGCTCCAGCTACGGCCAGTACGAGGCCATGCACAACCAAATGCCGCTGGTGAGTGTGCTCTAATTGGCTTAGAGTTTCCCCCGCCCGTTCCGCCGTTTGCTAATTGTATCGTCTCCGCCAACAGACACCCATTTCGCGGCCCTCCCTGCCCGGTGGCATGCAGCAGATGTCGCCGCTGGCCCTGGTCACCCATGCCGCGGTGGCCAACAACCAACAGGCCCAGGCTGCAGCCGCCGCTGCCGCCGCCCACCATCGGTTGATGGGTGCCCCGGCCTTTGGACAGATGCCCAACCTGGTCAAGCAGGAGATCGAGAGCCGGATGATGGAGTATCTGCAGCTCATTCAGGCCAAGAAGGAGCAGAGCCTGCCGCCCGTCCTGGGCGCGGGACATCCCCATCAGCAGGCCCAGCAGCAGCATCAGCAGGCCCAGCAACAGCAGCAGCAGGCACAGCAGCAACAGCAGCAGCAGGCGCAGCAACAGGCCCATCACCTGCAGCAGCAGCAGCGCCAGCGGTCGCAGAGTCCGGATCTGAGCAAGCACGAGGCACTCAGCGCTCAGGTGGCACTGTGGCGCATGTACCACAACAACAACAGTCCGCCGGGGTCGGCGCACACGTCGCCGCAGCAACGGTAAGTTATCTTCGACAGCTTCATTATCGGGAGATTTATGGGGTTTATGGGTATCCGGCAAATGCGAAAAAGATTCGATAAACAAATTTCGCGATTGCATAAGGTTTTGTCAGCGGCCTCAACAGCTCAATCAGGTTTCACTTCAACGAGCATTGATTGCATTTAGCATAAGATATGACGTTTTCCATCAAGCATTAGCCACTCAAAGTTGTTAAATTTATTGAAATTGGTATAAAAATACAGAAAACAAAGCTGTTATTACCAAAGTTAATGTTATTCCAAGTAAAATGATAGTTAATGTTAGATAAATACTAACGTTTTCAAGTAATTAAACTTGATGACAATTACAAGAATAAGAACTTTCGTTATACCATCTAGTAGCGCCATCTAGTCGTGAAAAAAGAGCCACAAAACGCCCTCTAGATGGCGCAGCAAACCCGCTTAGCCGAGTTACTTACCCTTGGTTTTCATTCACTTTACAGCGAAGCCCTGAACCTCTCCGACTCGCCGCCCAATCTGACGAACATCAAGCGCGAACGGGAGCGGGAGCCCACGCCGGAGCCCGTGGAGCAGGACGATGGCCCCCACCAGCCGCCGCCGGCCAAGCGCGTGGGCAGCGGCCTCCTGCCTCCAGGATTCCCCGCCAACTTCTATCTGAATCCCCACAACATGGCCGCGGTGGCGGCGGCGGCGGGCTTCCATCATCAGGCCGCCGGTGGCCACCACGACCAGGATGCCGCCTCCGAGGGCGAGCCGGAGGACGACTACGGCCACAACGAGCACAACACCACCGGCAACTCCTCGTCCATGCACGACGACAGCGAGCCGCAGCCGATGAACGGCCACCACAGCCTGCACCATCTGAGCCACCACCAGAGCCACCAGCTGGACAAGTCCGATGACTCGGCCATCGAGAACTCTCCGAGCACCTCGAACACCACCGCCTCGGTGGGCCATCGTCACAGCTCGCCGGTGTCCACCAAGAAGAAGGGCGGCTCCAAGGCCCAGGCCGGCGGATCTGGCGAGGAGAAGGGCGTCAGCAGTGGCAAGCTGAATCCCCTGGAGACGCTCAGCCTGCTCTCTGGAATGCAGTTCCAGGTGGCCAGGAATGGTAAGTGATCAAGGAACTAGAGCTATACCTAAATTAAAGGGGGGCATATCACCTACATAGCACTTTATAAAGATTGTAGTTTACCTATAGGTAAGGCCTATTGGTATTTAGAAATATCTGTGGATTTGTTTTGATTTTTCAAACTTATTTATTTCATTATCATCGTTAACATCAACTTATAAACATTTATTGATAAACTTGAGTATCTTTAATTAGATTTTTTCTAATAAACAAAGAAGATTCAATTAATTATTTTTATTATCATCCCAAAACATCAATTTATCAAAATCAGTTAAATATATACTCGTATTACCTAAATAGGGTGGGTAAATCACAAAGCCATTTCAGGATAAAACCAGCTGTATCATAATTTATTTCTGCTTTTTCTTCCCTTATGTTTCTAATGAAAACTTTTAGATTATTTAATAGTATCACTTAAATAGAGGTAGCCAACAGAACTACCTATTAAATTGCTACATATATCGTAATATTTCCAAATGTTTCAATGCTTAGCTTACGATTATATTGAGCAATTGGAATTAATTTGTAGTATCAATTAAATTAATGCCTTTGGGGTCGATTTTAAGTCTGCAACAAAGCCTTTTAACATGCTACAATCTGATTTGCCTTCCAGGAACCGGCGAGAATGGCGAACAGCAGCTGATTGTGAATCTGGAGCTGAATGGCATCAAGTACTCGGGAGTTCTGGTGGCCAATGTGCCCCATTTGGCTCAGAGCGAGACAAGGACCAGCTCGCCCACCTGCCGCACCGATGGCCCCGGAAAGCAGGAACACGAAGCTGCCCAGGAGCATCGGGAAGAGGAGGAGGACGAAGATGACGGCGAGGGGGAGCACGAGAGGCAGGAGCCCAAGGCACAGGCCGAAGAGGAGAGTGCCCATCGATCGCCGATGAAGCAGGCGGCAGTCGAGAACGAGCACGATGGCCAGGAGCAGGAGCAGGACCAGGACATGGAGGGCAGTGCAACGACGGCTCTTGTCAATGGCGTGGGAGTGGGGGTGGGCATTCCACTGCTGAAGGATGCTGTGGTCAGCTAGAGAGGATAACGAGTGCTAGGAAATGAGGGAGAGGAATACCAAAGTCATATTTTTCAGAAAAATACAAAAGCAGTTAAACTCACACACACAAGCACACAGATGCGGAGCCTGAATGTACATACACACAAATGAAAAAACACACAGGACACAAGAAGATGGGGCTATGAGAAGGCCGAGAAGGATGCGAGGGCGGCCAGGACATGGAAAGCGCATTAGGAAATCCAACTAACTGCACACCCGCCCTGCTAGCACCTAAATGCTGGCAGCCACTAAAAGATCATGAAAGATACTACTATATAGTTTATATGGCAGTATATAGTATATGCGGCAGGCATACGTGTGTTGGCCGAGATATGTGTGTGCTCTATTTCCACATTTGCATAAAAGACAAGCTAGCGAGCGTGTATTTATTGATAGCCATTACATACATAAGTGCATCACTTTGAACACATAACAGCCGATACACGTCAGTACATATATGATATATGGATATATATATACCCATTAAAATATGCATAACATAGGTTAGGGTTCTTCCCCCAAGAGAGAGCAATCAGTTTTGTTTTGTAGCCTGAAATCTGTTTTATCCTCCTAACAATTTCAACTTAAACCATTATTATTTTTTTGTGTTAGGCTGTAAAGCTTCCTGTACATATCAATCAATATACTTAGCTTGTAGGCGCCCACAGATATATATATATACACACAGATATATATGCATTAAATTACATTTACTATCCAGAAACGTAATTATAAGCACACAATCACACAACGCCACAGCATATCCATTATGACCACACTGAATACCACACATCATAGACATATTTAGGCATTAGAGCAACACACAAGTAATACAAGTAATACAAGTAATACGAGTAATAAGTATAAATGTATTTGTCGTAAAATTAAATTGCGCTTTTGGCCCTCACACAAACACTTCTAATTTCTAAACTACTCCAAAGCCAAGCGAAAGTAGCAAAAGCAGCAACAACAAATTGATGAGCATATTCTAAGCATAAGCGTTCAATTTATTGAATAATAAATCTATTTAATTTTAGTCCAATTCGCCTTCGAATCGATCTTTCGGCCATAAAACGCTAGCTTGTGGCTAATTAACGCGTTTGTGGGTG
The DNA here is from genome assembly GCA_021223825.1 of Drosophila ironensis. Taxonomy (NCBI): domain Eukaryota; kingdom Metazoa; phylum Arthropoda; class Insecta; order Diptera; family Drosophilidae; genus Drosophila; species Drosophila ironensis. The sequence continues at coordinate 922,472 of JAJJHQ010010690.1, forward strand.
GTAGGGTGGCCCTTGCTCCGCATATATATACAACTATATAGCCATATATATAGCTGAGAATAAGTGCCGGAGCAAACAAAACATAAAAAGCACTCAAACTCCACTTCCACGGCCAGCAGAATGCTTTGTTTTTTCTTCCTGTTATAAAACAAAAACATATTTCGCTTTGGGTTTTTTTTCCGTTCGCCGTTTTTTTTGTTTTTAGGCCTCAATTTTGACAAGCGAAAAAGTCATAAACACACAGAAGGGGCCGTAGATTATCATCATCATTGACGACGACGGCAGGAGGAGGAAGAGCAGCCAGCCAGCCCACAAAATGCACACACCAAACAAAGTGATGAAAAGCAAATGTTGTTGCTAACAATGGATGCGTGAAATTGTTCGCACCCAGAGGGCCAGGCTCCGCTGCGTTGCCTCTGCCACTGCCTTGGCTGCTGCTTACCTTTCCGGCTGTTTCACCTGCCCGACCAGGTGGAGCCGGGGTCGAGTGCTAACTACATTAATGCATAATGTTGCGGCGGATGCTGGTTTCAGGGGGTTGAGCAGGCACCAGCACGCTGCTGCTCGCTGCCAGCCGGACCCATCAGCCTAATGACTTGCGTACATTGGACGCAGCCTGGCGATGAGGACCTTGATAAGTGGCAAGTGCGTTTAGGGCCGTGGTCATAAACCGCTAAGGCTGAAAGCCGCCTGAAAGGTTGGTTGGCCAAATGTTTACAGGTCCTCCAACTTACCAGGCGGTATAAAGCCGTGTATAACCCAGCGATGCAAACAAAATGCAAAGGATAATAAATTATGAATCGTAAATGCGGAAATGTTTACAGCGGAAATTAATGGAAACAAATGTAATTCCCTGAGAAGATGCATTTCCCAATCGAGGCCTTTTGTGATTTCATTTACCTGCCGACAACAAAATAATTGTCTTGATAGATTTTCCGCTCCAATTCGATTTGCACATCAATTTGATTTTGGAATTTCAACAATTCCCACGCATTCATCACGCTCCTGGGCTGCATTCGCCACAGCGCCATTCAATTCAAATCGGACAACAGGACGACACATTTGTGTGTCATAGCTTTGGGCAACCAGCGGCAAATGCTCCACTAATTGCTTTTGCAGTTGGAATTTAATTAAAATAAATACAAGGCTAGCGGGGAATGGGCTGCGAGCACAAAGGTAGCAACGGCAAAAGGTACATAGCTCCTCTTAATCCCGGCCGGTCATCATAAATTACGGAAAAATCAAAAATAAATTATGCAAAAGGGAAACGGTCACGTGTTGAATGCTCTCAAATGGCCCAACTAATCAGGTCCAAGGTCCAGCCTTCCGCTCATAAATCGTTTGTGTATATTCTCTCGGGCCCCAGGCATTTTTTATTTTGCTGACACAAAGGGAGCCGAGCAAAAACATTGCAGAAATTAGCCGAAAAGAATTGTTTGTTTGCACAGCGATGGCGATGGCGGAGGCGGCGGCGATGGCGGCGGCACAGGAAGCCGACGACGACGCCAGGGAAATATGAGTGTATGTCTCTGTGTATTTCTGCTGTTCAAGCTCAAATTAAAGGCCAATAATACAGTAATAAAGTCGCCAGCCAATCGACCTATGACCCCCCGACCCGACCCGACTCGACCCCCTTTCGGCCCCTCTTCTCCTCCCTGGGGCGAGCAACTAAGCCGAGCCAAATCGAATCGCCCATATACTATACTGTGCACACGGACGCGGGCACGCACCTTGACAGGCCGCGCTTAAAAGTATTTATAAATTTTATATAATGTGCTCCCAGCGAGCGGGATACATCGTCATCCCCTGCGAGAGAGCGAGAGGTACAATTGCGGGCAATAGCAAAGGAATTTCAATTCCATTTAAATTCATCAATCAGGCGAAGTCTCTAGGGCAAGCATTTTGGCCTAAAATGTCTTGGCAATAAAAACTCATAGTCGGAAAATCACAATTTGTATGCATCACATTTTAAAATACTACAATTTTAGGTTTCAGATATTAATTTATTTAAATACGTAAGTCTTTAATCAATAAACTAACAAAAAGTTAATCCAAAAAATGAGGTTTTTAGTAACAAAACACAATTAAAATTTTTTTTTTTTAAATCACTGTATTATTTTTTGTAGAATTTTTGGAACAGAAAGTGTTTTTAAATGTATATTTTTAGGGACAACTAATATAGTGTGTGTTTAAATATTTATTATGAAACACAATAGGGAAAAGCGGAGGTATGTATATTATCCAAAAATTCTTCAGCTCTTATTTCTTCCTGTATGATGAAATTAAGTTGTTTAATATTTACATACCCTTTATTTGAAAATTAGGAGTTTATCCCGTTAATATATGCCGTTAATATTTTATTAAAAATTGTGAAGCAAACCTCGGAGCAGTTTTTGCCGGGACAATTTTGTTTTCCCGGGCAAAGTACAAGCTATTGACCCATTTCGACCTACTAGTGCGCCCCGAGGCGTATGTATGATACGTACATAAAGTACGTCGGTGGTTTTGCCCTCCCGGCAGGGGCAGGGGTAGCGGGGTGAGGGTAACCTCTATTATTTACCAATACAAACTAAGCTTTAAAAAGAAATGTAAAATTACCCGAAGAAGTTGTTGGCAGGGGAGCAAGGGGGGCCCGAGACATGTGTACCCCGCACACACACTTAATGTGTTTAATACAACAATTGTGTGGCTTTTTAGTACACAAATTATGTGTGTGTGCCACACACGCAACAGTTGTCCTCCGCGGGATGTTGCCGAGCATAAAAGCTTGCCACGCAGCAGCGACGCCTGCGCCGTCCACAAAAATGTTGCCTACTTTTTCGGGCGGTCGCAGGGGTCGCAGAGGGCGCTAAAATGCCACAAATTCATCCCCCGGAACGCCGCCGCTTTACCCAGGGGCCACCCTTAATAGAGCCAAAGCTTTTGCGCGTCCCATCGCTTTTTGTATCTCAACATTTGCGGGCATGCAACAAGCGGACAACTGCGGCTGTATCTGTATCTCTGACTGCCCTGTGTATCTGAGCGCAACATATTTGCTCAGCCTCAGCTGCGACTTGTGCTGTTCGCTCAACATAACCGCTCGGCTGTGGCACGAGGATGCCAGGCAGCAGCAGCAATAGCAGCAGCAGCAGCAGCGACAGCAGAAGCGACAGCAGCAGCAGCAACAGCAGCAGCGACAGCAGCACTCGACTTATGTACAATTTTGCACACTTGAGAGTTTTAGTTCGGTTTTGGCAGAATTGATAGATACACGCAGCTCGCAGCACCGTTCGCGCTCCGCTGCCTCAAGCTCTATAGATACACAGATACACACAGGCACAGTTCGGTTTGTGCGCCCGCTGATTTAGCTGCTTCGCTTCGAGTTCGCCTCCTGGCCAAGTTGCCAGCTTACCAACCAACCAACCGACCTACCGACCTACCGACCAACCAACCAACCAACCAACCAATCGACCAAAAATCCGACCGCCTGACTGACTGACTGAGTGGCCGCTTTGGCTTTGGTGTGTCTATCTATCGCCATCGGCCAGGAGCAGCACGCTTCCAGTGGGAAAACAAATTTCGGCCGCGAATCCATCGCGTTGATTTCATCTATTTTTTTTGTTTTTCCGGATTTTGCTATCTATCGGTGTGTGCGCGGGCCCGCAATTGTGATTTACAGCACGCCAGCGAAATTAACCAGCGAACTGGAGTAAACGCATTTTCCCGGGGATTCGCCAGGAATCAGGTAACCATCGTATCCCTTATTTACCCCCAAATGCAAATCCCAACAAAACCAGGAAAAAATCGAGGAAACGAGGGAAAAATGATAGCTTGAGTAAGGAGAAAAATATATCCCGGCGGGCAGGCTCTGTGATTTGTTCGCTTTCGGTTTCGGTTACGGATTCGCATGCGGATTGTGATTGTGAATGTGATTCTCGCTTCCTGGCTAATTGATAGTGGAGCCGTGCTGGATGTAATGAAAGCACTTGGCCATGCCAAACATGAAACGGAGGCAAACGCAATTACAATTACCAGAAAGAACAAAAAAGGCCAGCAAAAATCCCATTGCTCATATAAGCTCATCAAGAAGTGCTCATGTGTGTACGTGAACGTGTCCGTGTTTTGTCTGGCTGTGTGTGCCGTGTGCGGTGTGTGTATTGGTGTTTGTGTTGGCATGCGAGGTTGAGGGTGAGCGGGGTCGGGTTCGGGGGTCAGGGGCCAGGAGAGGGCGCCGGAGGGGCCGATGAAGCTGGATTGCGTGCAGACTCCATCTGGAGTGTAAGCAATTGCCAGGGGCTCGGGAAAATCCGTTAATGGAACACCCGAACGACCGATCCTTGGCCAGTCCATTTGCCAGGACAACAACGGGGGTTGCAGGGGAAGAAAAACGCAAACATTTGCCCCGGATAAACTTTATCACCTTTAATATCAGCTAGTGCAGCCCTTAAAGGCCCACATTCCCACGCGCGCAGGTGACTCATGGATTGGTATTTTTCAGATGCGCTTATCTTGTGACGATACAAATGAATCATTGGCTTTAGTTTCCATTTCCGGCAAAATGGCTTCGCTGGCCATGTTTGCGGGCAATTTTAATGGCTACCGTTTTGTGGCGTTTATGATTTCCGAATAGGAATTTGGGGCAAAACTAGTTTGCATTGAAGTCTGGCAAACGCTTAAATCTTCACAAATTTAAACCACGAGAACATTTTTATGAATGTTACTAACTAAGGAAACAAATTGTCTGAAATTTAGGAATCGTTTGAGTTCGTTTACTGCCATTTCAACTAACCTATAGCATTATATACTTTAGCTTACCTTCAAGCCGATAATCAGTTGAATTTTGTAAACCTAAACTGGGATTAGGAATATCTTTTAGGTATAAACAACATTAAAAAGCCTATAGATGGTTGTTAGCTATTAAAAATTATTGAATATGGCAATATAAGGAGTTGCTTAGTTTAGATTATACAAGTATATAATCTATTTGACAGTTTATTTAGTCTTGCTAAAAATAAACTTCATATAGTACCTCCAATAATCTTATCTCACCCAAGTTCCAAGTTATTAAAGGTGTTTCTAAAGCCTTTAATATAATTCAAATGTAAATGCAATATTATAGCTTCAAGCCCAGATTTCTATGGAAAGGCACCAGTTGCCACCAGTTGTTAGTTTTAGTAAATAAAAATTTACAAAGAAATGTCGATGAAAAGTTTATTCGAGACTTAGGTTTCGGCTGATTTTCAATCTAAGTTTGTTTTAACTGAAAAAATATCTGGGGAGTCGTTTGCCGATTTCCAGAAATCGTATCTCACGCGCTCAGCTCCAGCGGCCCCGCCTCGCTCCCCCCTTCTCTCTCTGTCTCCCTCTGCGGCTCTCTCCCTTCCGCTCACTGCTTTGATTTCTTTTCTTTTGGGGCCTAGCCCGCTCTGCGTTCTCCCACACGCTCCGCGTATCTCACGGATCGCCGCGGCTCTCGCTCGGCTCTCCGCATTCTGCGTGCTTCCGATTCTGCGGCCGCTTCAGCTTCAGCTGCTGCTCCTCCTGAATTGTGATTCTGATTCCGATCGGGGCTGGCAAGTTCAGATACAGATACTCGCTCTGGCAGTGTCGTTGCCTCATCGCCCGCGCCCGCGCATTCGCCCATGCCCTCGCATTTGCACGGCCGACTTGTTGTATCTGAGAGATTGTTTTAGTTTTTCTTCTACTCGATTTCTTCTGTGAGCGCTCGCTCGCTCGCTCGCGTTCTTCTAGCTTGCTAGCAGCTAGCAGCTAGCAAGCAGCAGTCTGCCTGGCTAGCTTGTTTCTTTTGTGTGTTCCATAACGTAGTATCGTGTCGTATCGCTGAGCGCGAGCGGTACTGGGCGGAGCGGAATCAGTTTGACTTGACGTTTTGCTTTGACAGGCAACCGTCGCCGTCGTTGTCGTCGTCTACGCCGCTCGTGGATCGCGGATAGCGCGGATAGCGGATTGCGGATTGCGGATTCCGGATCGCGGATCGCCGCTGCCCCTCTGTTCGTTCCGTGAATCTCGTAGAATTGTTCGCCGGCCGGAGGTGGGGAAATTTTGGCGCAGAAAGATACAACGGCAGGCGTACACCGCACCACACCACCCAACTTGCACCACCCGCTGCTGCTGACCGGGGCAGTGGCGCAACCGAAAATTTAGTTATCTTCGCGGCCGCAATAATCGACAATCATATTCACTCGATTTGTGATCAATATATGTATGTCTCGGCGGGTATATATCTCTGGCTCCGAGCTCTGGCTCTGGCGCTGCCCATGAATGGCTGTGCGTGTGTGTATATTGTTCAGATTGAGTGTTGGCAGCAGCAGCGGCCGTAAATGTGAGCCAATTGTATCTCACAGATACGTTCGCGGTGTTATCGCAGCTACTGTCTCTGCTGCCGCTGCTGCTGCTGCTGCTGCTGCTCCGCTGCTGTTGTTGCTGCTGCTGCTGGTGCTGGTGCTGGTGCTGCTGTGCCTGCTATTATTATTACTTTTAATGCATTGAATTTGAGTTTTTGCAGTTTACAATTTTGTGTGTACTCACACTGTGCGCCTATGTACATGCGAGTATTTTGCAATATCTTGTGTGCGTCAACAAAAGCAACACAGAAACAGCAGTAGAAACAGCTACAGCGACAGTAACAACAACAACAACAACAACAACAACATCCGTGCTATGAACGTGACCTCCCGCGCATTAAAATAAATTCTAATTTGTGGAAGAAAGAGCAACGAAAAATGTTTTGTTGTATCGCCAAGAAGTGCTTGAGCAATATTCCGAGTATTGTTAGTGCGTAGCCTCCCTTCCCTCCCCCTCCCCCCCAGTGGCATTGTATTCATGTGTATTTGTTTAATTTATATCTAGAGTCTGATATAAATATTAAAATAAAAAAAGAAATATACGTGTTCTAAGTGTGCGTGTGTGTGTGGAAAAGCAACAACTAGCAGCTAAACGACAAATTTTTTTTTTGCTGGTACGTCAACAGATAATGTATTGTATATGTACATACTTATTTCGGCAGCGATTTTCTTTTCTTTTCGTTTGTTCGCTTAATTTGCGAGCATTCTTTCGGATACACATTTACATAGGCGCTCGCCCCCGCAACCGCCCGCCCGCGATTCTAATTCCAATTTTATCCATCCATCCTGCCATACCATACCATCCATCTATCTACCATCTTACCGCCCCCCAGAGCAGACCCGACCAGGCCCAGGCCCATCCAGACGTTGGGGCTTCCAAGTCGTGTGTGCATATAGTATGTGTATTGTACGCAATTATATTATACAAGCCACCTTGGAAGTGTCAACGCCTCACTCGCCCTCTCCGAGCGAGTGCCCTCCAAAAGATCATAAAATTAAATGAAATAAAATTAACCAACAAAAAAAAGAAAAAAAAAGTTGAGAAAAAGGCTGAAATTGAAAAATTTTCATGCAACTGGCGTCGCAAAAAACATTTTGCAGTTTTTAATTTAGCTTCGCGCTGCCGGAGCTCTAACTCACCTGACTTCTTATAGGCGCGATGGAGGAACATAAAAATCGCTTAAAATGTTTGGGGGCCTGTGGGGGTAGCACTGAGCGATGCCTCGATGCCCATACTTGCCATAAACAATGTGAAAAATATCATTCCGTACTTATAAACAAGCAACAATAAGTTTGCAAATTGCGTTCGCATTTCGCTTTTCGTGTTTCGCATTTTGCATTTTGCATTTCGCCTGACTCTGCCAAACGTTTTCCGTTTTATTATTTTCGGCCTGATTGGTATGCGCTGTATTTTATTATTTATTTTTTTGTTTTCTGTTTTTTTTTTTTGCTTTTTGTTGCTTTTGGCCATATCCCTTATGGACTGACCCATTTCGTCGCCGATTATCTAATGGCTGCTCGCTATATAGACATAAATTGCGGCCTGGTCGCGAGTGCGGGTTGATTTCTTTTCGGTTTCACTATCTATATGCGATAGGCTGTCGCCCAATCAGCTGCCTGCCTGCTGCCTGCCTGCCTGCCTGCCTGCTGGCTTAATTAATTCTCGATTTTAACTGTTTATTAAAATGGATTGTTGGCGTTGCCGGTTTTATTGTTGCTGTTGCTGTTGCGGCAACTGTAGGTGCCCGCTATTGTTAACAGCAAATAAATCCGAGGCGCTCGCGTGCATACTGATTGGGAATTTTCAAAGAGCCCACGGCAACGCGGCGGGGGAGTTGGGTGCAAAATAAATACATTTCAAATGTTTATTATAACTTCGGTTATGCAACCTGCACACCAAAGGGGCATGCTAAGCAGCAGCAGCAACAGCGCAGCGCTGTCTGCAGTTTGTCCAACTTTGTGCCATTTGATTGCATTGTCAAAGTGCCCCAAAGGGGGCCATCCCTGCCCCATCTGCCTGCAATCGTCGTCGATTGCGACACTAGCCCTTCGATTCTATCGCCCCAGCTTCCTTCATATCTCCCGCGAGAGATCGGCATTTGAAATGCAAATGTCCAAGTGGCAAAACTCTTTGAAACGTCCCCGGAAAAGCCCCATAGATACGTATTGAAAGCACACTATATGTACGAGTATGTATGGCGGAGAGTGTTCTTTTATGTTCGTTATTAATTAGGCGGGCACAACCTTCCGCCTGTAAGCGATTAGTCGCTGTTCTATTGTGATGCCTCAAGGCCTGCGACGATCATGGATGTGGCCCGAGGATGCCACACACACGGCCTGACACTTGTGACGCACATTTTGAACATGAAATTCTTGCCACACGGGCCATTAAATTCGTTTTTGGCTGCCTGCCCTTCTGGACCAACATCGCAGCTAATTGTATACAAACTGGCCTCATATTTGTTTAATAAATCCTTCAGTTGAAATATTGATACGGATGAGATTGTTAGTTTTTGCAACCTGAACTGCTCCGTCCATTCAGACGAATTTATTCGCAACGATTGCCGGATGGAGCCTCCGACAGATCGGATTGCTATTCCTATTCCGATTTCTGATTCAGCGATTTCGATGTCTGCTCTTGCAGGCAAAGTAAACAGCATCTCAAATGGAGCCTCCGATTTGTGTATATTTTAGATCGGATTGCTATTCATATTCCGATTTCAATTTCGATATCTGATTCAGCAATTTCGCTGAATGCACCTATGGGTGAAGTAAACAGGATCGCCGATGGAGCCTCCTATTTGTGTATATTGTAGATCGGATTGCCGTTTCGATTCCGATTTCGATTTCTGATTCCGCGATTTCGCTGTCTGCTCCTGCAGGCAACGTAAACAGGATCTCGGGTGGAGCCTCCTATTTGTATATTTTTGTTCGGATTGCTGTTCCTATTCCGATTTCGATTTCGATATCTGATTCAGCAATTTCGCTGAATGCACCTATGGGTGAAGTAAACAGGACGCCGAATGGAGCCTCAGATTTGTATATAGATCAGATTGCCATTCCGATTTCGATTTCTGATTCCGCGATTTCGCTGTCTGCACCTGCAAGCAACGTAAACAGGATCTCGGGTGGAGCCTCCTATTTGTATATTTTTGATCGGATTGCTGTTCCTATTCCGATTTCGATTTCGATATCTGATTCAGCAATTTCGCTGAATGCACCTCAGGGCAAAGTAAACAGAATCGCCGATGGAGTCTCCGATTTGTGTATATTGTAGATCGGATTGCCGTTTCTATACCGATTTCGATTTCTGATTCCGCGATTTCGCTGTCTGCACCTACAAACAACGTAAACAGGATCTCGGATGGAGCCACCTATTTGTATATTTCGCTGTAAAAGTAAACAGGATCTCGGGTGGAGCCTTCGATTTGTATACAGTTGCTATTCCTATTCCGATATCGATTTCGATATCTGATTCAGTGAATTCGCTCTCTGCGCCTTCAAGCAAAGTAAACAGAAAGACGAAGCCGCAGCCCGGCGAACTGCGAACGGCAGCTGCAAAATATCAGCGTGCAAAAACTATTAGATACAAATTTGCGCGAATGCGCTCCGCCGCCTGCTTTTGGTTCCATGTTCATCAATTTTGGTCTCGGCCAGCTTTCCTATATGGCCCGGCTTCGGCTCCGGCTGCCAAATACATACACTCCCCCAGTACATATTGGTAAGAAATTCTATTAGGGGCTCTGGCGCACACAGCATACAGCACACCACTCAGGCATCCCTGATGATGCTATTATCCAAATACCCACAAGCACCTGCATACTAATAGCTCCGGGGCCAAGCATCCAGCCGGTACAGCCGGGACAGCAGGGACAGCCGGGCCAGCTCCGAGGCTCCAGCCGTGACTGGATGCATCTAATGAGTTGACGTTGACGTTGGGGAGCGCTAATAGAATTTGGCACTTCTTGCTGCATGCCACGCGGCACTCGACTTGGGCTTTGACGTTGCATACCAAAAGGCGGGCAGGAGGCCGCAACAAGCAGCAAGCAACAACCTGACAGCCTGGCAACGGGGCGGCTGAGCAATTTCAACATCCCTGCGCAGCGATAAACAAATTATGTTACGTCTACGGCGTTCGTTATTTATTTGAAAACTTAAATGAGGCTGAGTGAGCAGCGAAAGCCATTACTTGTTCATTTTAATATGGTCGGGGCTAAAAATAATTTGTTTAAATCAACAAACACACCATAGACTGATGTGAACGCCGAGCTGATTCTCGTCATCTCATCTCTATTGTGTTTTTAATTTTTCTTTCTCAGTTATTTATGTTTTTTTTGCTTTTGCCTTCCTGGGGATGCGGATGAAGTTGTTGCCTTTGATTCGGCACCGAGAAAAATGTTTAATATACTTAATCGAAGGAATTCTCAAGACCTTATCATATCTGCATGGCTTTCGCTTATTTATATCAACCCGAAATTAAAAATATCAAACTAATTTTAAACCCTGATAGCGAGGTACATCAGCAAAGTGATTACCAAGTTTTTGGCGATAGTTTTCTTTATGTGCGCGCCTGGATTTCAGCCCTGTGGTTCTGCCTGTCTTCCTGTTTGTGTCTTCTGTGGTGACGCCTTTTGTTTTTGGCCCCAACAATGCAAACGGATTCAGAGGGGAAAGGAAAGGACTAGGACGGCGACGAGGATGGGCACAACAACAAGTGTCCTTATGGACGTGAATGTGTTTATGTATGAATGCAGATGAAAGACAGTTCGTTCCCTTTAGCAAGTCAATCAACGTCGCCCGGGATAAGGACTCTGTATCTGTATCTGTATCTTCGTATCTGTGTATCTCGTCCTGCCATTGTTGGCAGAGAAGACATCTCACTCGCAGACATCATGATCTCCTGCAAAAATCCAGAGAGCCAGTGTGATTCGAATTGCCACTTGAAATGGGTACGACTTTCGGGGTGACTAATCTGAAGTGTTCTCCGGCGCAATCAGTTGATTTGGCTCCTTCGCCCGACGCGTTTTATCTAAATATTTAAAATTGGTTAGCCCAGACACACGAGGCGGTTCATTTTTCTATTTGCCTGCCCCGAGATAAAGGCGCAATGACAGCCGCAATGGGGAATGCGGAGGCACAGGCGAGCCAGGCGTCACAGATATCTCTGTATCTGTATCTACCGTATACCGAAAGCCCTATATATATGACACCCCCAAATCCCCACAAGTCAATTGTTTGATACGTGCCACCGAGGGCCCAGACTATCAGGTTTCGCACCGAACTTTTTTGGGTAGCCCGGCTCGAACTTAATATGACAGACGGCGGAGGCAGGAGTCGCAGAGCGCAAACATAACTCTGACTGGGCATTATTCATATGCAGCGAGTTGGTCACGTTTCAGGGGGGATCCCCTTCACCTCCTTCACGCCACCATCCACACCCTTATTTGCCTTCAATTTTTTCATTTTTTTTTTTGTCGTTTCCTTGACTCCAATAATCATTGCCAATATTTGGGCTTTTATGAATTTATAACAATTGCCAAGAGCTGTTGACAATTGTGCGGGTGCTCTGTCCATTTTCGATGAGAGTTTCAATGAAACGAAACCACGCTTGCCGCAAGCCTTTTAATGGTTTTTGCTGCCCCTGCTGCTGCTGCTGCTGGCCTGCTAATCAACTTAAAATTACCCAAAAATGCACTGGAACTCTTCATTTATCACTGCGGCCCATCAATGTCAATTAAACTAGTTAAACTAATTAAGCTGGGGAATTGTCCCGACAAGACAAGAGCCCCCAAAACCGAGTATGTAGGTCAGTTTAGCCTATAGTTGGCGAGCGTCTGAATAATTTCATTTGATAATTCGATCATGGCTTGGGTAACAAGATTGCGTCAAGCGTAAACCCCAAAACTCAATAAATTTCCCATTAATTAGCAACATCAATTCTTAGTTTAAAATGCTTTTAGTTTGCAGAATTGCAAGCCAATTCTTTTGAGTGTCAGATACTTTTCCCAATTATTTTCACGGCTCGTTTGTTGATTTTCCTATTTAAGCTGGCACTTGGAAATATTTTCAACAAAATGATTGCACTTTTCTGGCAGCTTAATTAATGTGGCATACCCTTTTGCTCGTTGCAGGAACATGTGACCAGTTGCTCCGCTGGCCATCGGTGAATCCACTCAGCAGTCCGCAGCCCGCAAAATGTTTCAATTATGTTATCGCCAACACCAGGAGCAGCCCCATCATCATCGTTCAGAGCAGCAATCGAATCACAAGCAGAGCAGCAACCAAAGGCTGGCAGGAGACCTGCCAAAGGGGCCACAAGGAGCCGAGGAGGAGCACTAAGCAATCCCAGACCAAAGCCGGAAACGGAACGAAAACCGAATCCCAAACTCAAACTGAAATCGAAACAAGAGCCAGAAACGGAAACAGAACCAGAACCAGAACCAAAATCACAAGGCAACCGAGAGCAATTTAGCGTAGTAACCGCAACGTCCACAGAGGGTGCGGAATTAGTTGGAGTGCCAGGATCAGGACCAGAAGCAGAAGCAGGACTTCGCCATGGGCTGCTCGCCAAGCACACTGCCCGCCCCCTCGTCCGCCTCCGGAGGAGCACCGGCCTCGGGCCAGGGCTCCCTGCCACCCCTAGATGCCTCTGAGAAGGATGGCAGCAGGCTCTTTTGCATCAAGCTGCGCCGCAGTCGCCTACGTCGCTGCAGCTGCGGGGGCGTGACCCTACAGGCGCCCAACGACGGCAACGGCAGCACCGCAGGCAGCGGGGCCGGGGACAACCTGTGCGGCCAGGTGCTACTCAATCCGCTGCAGACCAAGAGCGAGGCCGACTACGAGAAGGTAACCCCGACAAGGCGACCCCACACAACAACTTACTTGCCCGGCTGCTTGTGAAAGCATCTTCCTGCCCGGCCCCTTTGAACCAACCGCTTATTTGGCTCCTTCTGTGTGCTTACCTCTTTGCAGCTGAGCACCGGGAAGAAGGACTCGATTGTCACGGTGGCCGCTTTGGGCAACTTCACGCACAGCGTGGTGCGACGTGCCACAGGCAGTAAGTACACACAAACTACTCATAAACTAAGAGCCCTCGCGCCGACTAAGTTCGCCCCTTGGAGTTTCCTCTATGTTGCCCTGTTTCAGATTGGTTTTTAGTGATTGATAGAGGCATTAAAGGGCCACGAATTTAATTCCAGTTTGCTGGGGTTTGTCTTTTCGCACATCTGGCCTTCCAGCTTGCTGCCTAATGATACCGGTTTTTGGTCCTTTAAGGGTTACTGCTTCACTTGAGTAATTCTCCAGCTTCAAAGCTTTTAAAGATAGAGACCCAAAAGCACCGTGTGTGTTTAGATTGTTTTACCATATTTAGGAACATTGAATAATTGAATCGATAAAGGTTTTTGTAGGAGATTGTTATCCCTTTGACAGAGCATTTACATTGCCCTCAACCTTGGCTAACAATAGCGAAAGATAAGACCTGCGGGTGATTGAGTGACTATGCTTCCTCTAATCTGAAGTGAGGCTACTCCAGCGTCAAGAACTTCCGCTATGCTGGCTGATAGTACTCCAGTGGGGCACTTATCAATGGGGGAATCTGCCGTTTCTCCTGATTTACCCAAGATTTACGATGCCCAAAATTTCAAATCAATCAACTCGAGTGGTCACAATCAACCAATTGGCTTGATTACTTCCCCCCAATAGGTCTTTGTAACACCATTTTTTGGCATTTCGATTTGGGATTTTAGAGGGTATCCGTAGTGCTGGGCTTGCCGGGAGGAAGCGGGTTCAGGTAACCCGATCTCGTCTCGGAAAAGTCAGCTGGCGCTTGTCTGAGCTCCAAGCGCAGCTGTTTTTTGCGGCAACCTCTAATTACCCGATCGGGGGCTCTCTCTCGGGGTTCTCCAGCTTCTCTGGGATCTCTGCTTGCTCTGCCTGCTCCGAGCTGCCCTCAACGATCTTGTAACCCGATCGTGGATCCCCGATCCCCCAGAGAGCCCCGGAGTGCAAAAGAGACCGAGAGACACTCGGAGAGACTCGGAGACAGAGAGCGCGCGAGAGCTTTGGCGATAAACGAACTTCGCGGCAACAGCTGCTCCCCATTTATGGAGTCACTTCATTTTCATTTGCTTTGGATTCTTTAGTCGCGTCGGTCGCAGTCTCAGAGTCTCAATCGCAGTCGCCCATCCCAAAGCCGCCCCCCGCGATCTGCGCGAATTGTGTGAATCTACTCAAGTGCCATAGAACAGCATAAAATATATTGCTGAAATTGATTGCATTCATCCGCCCCGGGTGTCACGCACTCCTATGCAAATGCCAAAAGGAAAATAGACGTGCCAGTGGGCTATAGCCGTGTCTAATCGCAGATCTTCGCCGCAAACTGGTCACTGGAAAATCGACACAAATTTGGCCAGGCTGTCGCGGCAGGCGTTACAGCGGCTTATAAGCCGCATAACATATAACTCAGGGCCAACCAGTCGACGTAGCGAACCGAACCAAAGCGATTGCAATTAAAAACAAAAAAAAACGCATAGAACCGATACCGATTCGATGCGATTCCATTCGATGCGATTGAATTCGATCCGAGAAACATGTACAATGTACATGTACGCGAATAACAACTGAAATTCGTGGCTGCATTCGCTTCAAAAGGTGGAAAAAAACAGCTTAGCGTGCTCTAAAATACAGCAACAAATTCTACTACACTCACACTCGCGGCGAGTATCAAAAAAAGTGTTAAAAATCAAAACAAACTTCACAACTAAGTGTGCCAACAGCGGCAGACGCAGAAGCAGAAACGGCAACAGCAACAGCAACAGCAACAGCGCAGCACACCACAGCACAGCAAGTGTAACGAGTAGCAACAGTTTGCGGCTAGACTTTTGTATCTGCGTATCTGCGCTGGTCAATATGGATACACGCATCCGCCAGATACGCAGATACTACCAAAGCCCCAGGGCTGGGGATCGATGCATGCCCAAACGCACTGCCAAGCGCAGCCCAATTAATAGTACCAAGTTATCGGCCCAGGGCAGAGCAGTTCGTAAAAAAAACACCCAATTAATATGCAAAAATTCACATGACAATATCTGGTTTTCAATCCGTCCGGCAGCCGTACAAGATCCAAAGGGGGGCCGGGGGGGGCAACACCTTGGGAGAGCAGAAAAATGATCTCGCACATTTTGGTGTTTAATTCGATCGGATCGGATGGGATTTGCACTCTCTCACGGTGCCTGTAAACAATGGAACGCCCACTGAATGGCGCCAAAACATCAATCAAAGCCAAAGAAAACAAACCGCACCGGGGCGATCGCACCGACGCCACTCGATCCATTATATTTACCTAATCCCACGCGTCACAGTTGCGTTCGGCCGCTTGCAGTTTATCAGTTTGCACGGAAATTGGGAAATTGAGCGATGACTTTTGGCCCTCTGCGTTGCGTTGCGTTGCGTTGCGTTGGTGGGTGGTGTTTGTTCTGCGGAACACCGCTTTTGCTGAGACTCGCATTAGATTGCGATTTTGAAAGTTTTACACAAATTACTTTCGGGGTTTAGCCACGTGAAGCCCTCCACAAATACGCGTATGGCGCGCCAGGTCCGGCGCAGATTAGATTACTGCTGGATACGTTGTTACGTTACCCCGCCGATGCCGCCAACGCCGCCAGTCCCGGTTCCCACCCATGTCTCGTATCAATATGGTTTCTTTTTTCCCCACTTTTATTTCATATAGTTATAGTGTCGCGGCTATAGCGTAATAAGGCCCCCAGTGTCCAGTGTTCAATTCGCAGCGGCTATCAGCCGGCGAGTATCGCTGAGCAAAGAAGATCGCTGTGTGTTAGATAGAGTTGGCCAATTTGATTCCGATTTTGGCCCCCACCATGGCCCAGGCCCCATGCCCCATGGCCAGTCCCAGTCCCAGTCCCCATAGATGTAGATTGTGCACGAGCGGGCGGGCGCACACGCCTCCGCCCTCGGATGCCCCTGTATCCGTATCTCTGTATCTCGAACCTGTGCTTCTGCTGCGGCCGCAGTATCTCTGCCCCCTCCCCGCCCCCATCCAACGCACACACCACAGCCTAAACATCTGAATACTATGAGCAAACTTGCCTGATATTATCTTATCACAAATTAATTGGTCGCCATGACAACGGCCAAAGGCGCAAAAGGCCCCAAAGCCACGGGAAAAGCGATCGGCCAGCGGGGCTATCCGGAACACCTCCTGTATTCAGTATTCCGTGTTCCCTGTTCCGTGTTTCAGGCTCCTGCTTAATCCTCTCTTTGTATTAAAATTAAATTTACTCTTGGCAATTCGGGGGATTTAATTCCATTGCACCTGACTGCTAGCGGCTAAGCGCCTTAGATACGCCCCAGCGTGCTCTTGCCGCAGATACAAATGTATCTCCATCTCTACGAGTATTTGTAGCTCTGGCTGTGTATCTCCCTGCCCTCCATGGCAGCGGCAGACCGTTAGTTTGGGCCGGAGCGTGCACAACGTCAACGCTGCTCTGCCGCTGCCACTGCCAGTGCCAGTGCCAGTGCCAGTGCTACCAACCCAACACCGCCGGGCCCTGGCAGTTTCAAAATCCGTGCGAGAATTATCATCTGGCAAACAGTTCTTCATACCGGATTAGAACGGACGTTTTGTTCGGTCCGGCTCGCGTTTTGCCAATTTATTTTTCGAATTGGTTTTCAGTGAATAAGTGAATCCCTCGCCAGAATCCCCATTCAACCATTCCAAGCCATCCCAAGCCCCAAAGCTGGCCAATCGATCAACCTCAAGTGAAAATTCGCACGCTAATGAGCCCGTGATTTTGGTGGCACTCTTTTTTGGGATTTTGTACTATGAACCGCAGTGCGAGAGTCAGTTGTAAGTATCTCAACACCACCCCCTCCAGAAAACTTCCAGGCCACAAGCCGCCGAAAATAGTTTGACAAGTCGAAAATGTTGGGAAAAAAGGGGGAAAAGCGGGCAGTAGGGCACGAAAATCCCTGAGCCTGTTGCTGCGACGTCAGCGGCGGCTGCTGGCCGCTTTTTATCTAAACAATTTATCGATTTTCGTTTAGATTACAACGCATGTACCACCCCTGCTCTCCACTCGCTACCCCTCCCCTCCCCTCCCTCGCCCTCCCTCTGCCCTTGCCGCTTTCCCTGGGAACAGAAAAAAAACAAAAAAAAAAGTATAACACAAACGATAAGATACACTCGACCCATTTGAATAAGCGCAAATATTCTGTCCCCACTGGCGGACTTATATAGGAAAAACAAAAAAAAAAACTGGTACATGGACGGGCGGTACCTTGCACATACGGCCCGAGGATTGGGCCCGAGGTACTTCCCCTGGCTAGTTTTTTTGTTTATCCCTCACTTGGCTATTTATATTAAGTGGGCGCCCAGGCCAGGCCAGGCCAGCGTTTTGGGGTGTACTCGTGGGCCTGCCGTGCATGTGGGGCACTTTATCATTACGCACTAATTGTGCGAAATCAATGCCACAGACAGATAAACAAAAGCGGAGGAGCAAAAACAAACTAGTGCACATAAATGACAATTAACATAATGCCACGAAAATAATCCAAATTTGTGTGACTTCATTTGCAAAATAACGTCGAAAAAACGAAAGACAGAAAAACAACAAGAAGCAGCAGTAGAACAAGCAAAGGAAGGCCAACAGCACAAACAATGATAATTTCCAGTCAGCCAAATTTGGCTGGATCGGTGGCACCACCACCACCACCATCAGCACCACCAGCAACAGCAACTGCCACTAATGCCCACACGAGCGAGGAAAGTGTTCCGAGCAATTGCAATTGCTCGATGGCGGGAGGTGGCTCTGGGACAAGCAAAGCACCCACAGCAGCAGGAGCAAACGCAGGAGGAGGAGGAGCCGGAGGAGCTGGAGGAGCAGGCAGAGATTCATTAACGCGTCCGGCCTCCGAGTCCGAGTTAAATGTGGGTAAGGCTCCTCGGTTTCTCGGTCGCACTGCCAGGGGTTAAAGTTGAGTTTGATGATGCGGTTAACATGCGTGTGTCCACAGGGAAGCTGGCATAAATATAAACACAACCGGGCTGGGGGGCGGGCTTAGTTTGTTTTGTGGCCAAATGATGCTTTGCCAAGTGGGTTTTCGGCAATTAAAAATCATGCCCAAAGTTTGGTTAATTCTCCGGCTGCTCGCGCCGGTTAGTAGTTGGGATTTCCACCTGCTTAGCCATGTAGGGCAATTTAAAAGTTAAAACAAGCAATTAAGCATGCAGCATTGGATACTTGAATTCCAGGAGATTCAGCGGAGTAGAAGTAATTCGGTTTGCAAGCACTGCAAGCACCGCGTACACATCGTCATCAATTTAATCCCACGGCTTCGTGAAATCAAAACACAAACACTTGATTTTTTCCCGGCATAACTTTAATTTAAAGCCGCACAAAAGCTTTCAGCAAATTCCATTAGAAAAACTTTCTGTTTGGTCAATCATTTCGGGCGGTGGGTGGTTGGTTTGGGCCTAAGCATACATAACTTGCGAGAAGCCGCAGAATTTTAATTTCGCCTTCAACTTTGCCAAAGCCTCCTCCAACTTCCGAGATGCCAGCCAAGGTATTCCGAGCTCCAATATGGATTAAAATTAGCTTCGTTTCGCTCACGACCTTTTGCAATATGTTTCCGTTGAGGTTCTTAAAGTTTTTTAAATCCACAATGGCTCTAAAGTTGTGTAGTACGCTTATGCATCCGTATTTGCACTGCGAGTTATTACTCCCCCAGATGGTTGGGAATACCAATTTAATGTGGGAGCACTTTTTGAGCCTGTATCCGGCGGAGTGCTGCGCTATATGTTATGAAAAGGTTGGTCAGCTTTTGGGGCCGGCTGAAGAGCCTCGTCCTGTTTCTCATTAAGTGAAATACAATTTGTGGGGCTTAGTTCCTTTGGGGGTCGCTGCTCACTCGTCCGGAGTGGCTTCGTTGACAGATAGAAGCCCCAAGGACCCAGGACGCAGGACCCCTTGCCCGTTACCCTTTCGCACACAGCCAGGCAGGCAGGCAGGCACACACGTGTGTGCCCGTTTATAAAGTGTTTCTGAAATGCCAACGTTTATAATTAAATAAAACGTGCAACAAGAGGAATTAATGTGCGTGCGTGTGCATGTCAAAGTGTGTGCTGGTGTGCTGGTGTGCTGGTGCGCTTGCGTTTGCGTGTGTGGGTGTGTGTGTGTGTGTGTTTTGGTGACCATTCATTTTGATTGTGGGCGTGCGGGCATTTAGCTGTCGGCAGCCCCAAAAGTATGCAATACGCTCGCAGCCCCAAAACGCCCAGAAATGTAGCATACTTAGTCGGGCCTGCGAGGGGTAGAAGACTTTTCCTTTGCCCACCGTATTAAATTGTATGTTTTTTTTGTTTGGTTTTCCAGGCACAGGCACCTCGGGCACTAGTTCATCCGGCGGCGGGAACAGCCGTCCAGGTCACCGCAAGTCATCGCTCGCCCTCGCCCTCACCCCGGAAGATGAGCCAATGGACTCACAGGTAAGACCCTACTCTGCATCCCCCGCCACCGTCCAGGCCCCAAAAAAAAGCATAAAAACAATAAGAGCATAGGGGGTAATAGTGGTGTGGGGTGTTTCGGAACCCAGCCACATGGGTGTTACGTCTTTTTTGATAACGTATCTTATCACAGATCGTTTATATGGCAGCGGGCCCCACAGCAGAGAGCACAGCTGCGCTGCGCTTTTCGCTTTACATTCCGCTTTAAATAGCCGCTCACCCATACAAACCCGGTTTGCCTATAAACAATACGCCGCGCTACTATAGAAATCAAATCAATTAACATTGAAGGTGGGAAATCAAAAGGCAAAGAAAGAGATTATACCCCACGCCCGCTCGCTCGTTGGGGTTGTCATTCTCGATCGACGCGATTCAGTTAGTTTCAGACCACAGAGCCCAGACGCTAGACGGTGGACGGTAGACGGTAGACACCAGACGCCAGACCTGTGAATTATTAAGTGGCGCACCGAACGGAGAGATACAGCCGCCGATTGAGATACGGACACACGGATACAGCTCTCTATTTGGCGAATACAAATTAAGATAGCGATCCAGTTCCAGATCGAGTCGAGATGCTCCCATTAGTGGCGACAACGTGGAAAAGTTGGAAATGCCACTGCCACTGTCACTGTCTGTGTCTGTAGAGTCCCCCCCAGTCAGTCAGTCTGCCTCCGATTTGCGAGCTTATGCAAACAACTTGTTATTGATCTAAGACATTGGGCCTCAAGTGGACCGCGTGCGAGTGTGTGCGAGTGTGTAATTGTCGGTGTCATTGTTATTGTTGCTGCGGCGATACCATCGCCATCGAGTGGCTGAGTGTTGTTTTATAATTAGCAGAATGCGCAATTGCTTGCCAAAAGTCAGCCGGGTCTTCCGCCGCAAGACCGCCAGCAAGTCTGGCCAAGACAATGCCACCAACGAGCCGGACTCCGATGCCGAACCGTATACGGCTGTAATTAGGCCCACAACGACGGTGACGAGGACGACGTCGGCATTATCCGCTTTGCCCGCCGATAACCACAATGAAAGCAGCCACAGCCGGCTGATAAGCGCTGCTGCTCATTTGGATTTGGATTTGGATTTAGATTCGGAGTCCAACTTGGATTCTGATGGGCCAGTTGCGGCAACGGCAACGAGAAAAGCAACTAGCAACGGCGGTATCCAGGGCTACCGGGCGGAAATGAAAGTGGAAACGATTTCGACAGCGCCATCAGCTGCAGCAGCTCCAGTGGCCATTTCCCTGCCATTTGGCGGACGGAATTCGGGCAAAACGCCCGAGGAAATGGAGCTGGAATACGAGGCGAACGTCAAGGCCGAGGGCCGTGACATAATGACCCCCCTGCGCCGCAGCACGAGGCCCCTCAGCGTGGCCTTCTCGGGCAGCGGACGCACTGCATTGCAGGCGGAAATAGTCGAGGTCATACGCAGCCTGGATGTCCCGGCGCTGTTGTTGAACAACCTGACTCTGGACACAAACAGGGAGTGCGCAGGAGTCGGCCCAGACGAGCTGGAGAAACCGGAGGCGGACCATGACCATGAGGAGTCGGTGGTGCTGCGACGCAAGGTCAACTGCCTGGAGAGAAAAACACGCAGCCTGTACGAGCGACGGTTGCCCAAGGTGCCGAAGCTCCATCTTCAGGTGGCTGAGAAAAAAAATGCCGTACAGGTGCTGCAGGAGCAGGAACGGGAGCGGGAGCGCGTGGAGGAGGAGGAGTTCAGGATATTTCAGGTACCGCCCAAGGACGAGCAACTTTTACGGTTAGCCCATCAATCTGCCGCCTTAGCTGTGCCATGGAAAATGTTGTGATACATTTCCGATTACATTTTCATTCCCCTGATTGACACTGAGCCCGTCCCATCCCGGATTTAATGTGCTCGTATTATAAATCTGCAGCACACGAGCATGGCGTACATAAGTCAGATTCAGAGTCGGAGTAAGGGCAGTGGCAGTGGCAGCGGGAGAATGAGAATCAGAGTTGGGAGTCAGAAGAAGCGAGCAATTTTATTTTAATTTATCATCATTTAAGCGACACACGAACGCGACACACACGCATTGTTCGCACGCGTATCTGGCGGATGTGTTTGCGGGAGCTGGGGATACAACACCAACTGGCAGCAGATACACAGCCATAGCCAGTCCGGTGATGGGGAAAAGCGAAGCCGGGTTAAGCCCTCTTATTTTGATGGGGAAAGCCAGAGGAGCTGCAGATTTTTTATTAAATTTTACACCTTGTCTCACCTGGTCTGACAAATCTCCCACTGCCTTTCCCGTTGCAGCGAAATCTCATGGACCTGAAGTATCCAACCGTGCTACCACCGAATCCTCAACTTAAGGTAAGCCCTCTCCGGGCCACTTTGAACTCGCAACCGAACCCGGATCCGGGGGAAATTCAATCAGTGCAATGGCTTTGACCCAAAACACCCTTTTGCAGGCCCTGCTCGTGTTCCACAAGGCGGACAGCATCTGTGAGGCCATCTCCGCGGCCTGCCAGCGCCATCAGCTGGACGTAACGCTGGTCAAGTCGAAGGAGGAGGCCCTGGACACGCTCCAGAAGTCCTATGCCACTGCTCAGTGCTACCACCTAATCATAATTGATGCGCGCTCCTCGAAGAATCTAGATGCGGAGCACATTGCGAGGTGGGTGGCGAGTAGGGTCGTCGGGGTGAATTGTGAAATGGGTGAAATGGGTTTCCCTTTTTTGGGGTTTAAGCCCCGGCTTGGGGCCGGGTCGGGTAAAAGTTTTCAAAAACTTTGCCATTTTCATAAACTTTTCACTTTGCCATAAAACTTGCTGTCTCCTGCTTCCCGTCCCCACAGAACCATACGTCACACACACGGCCACCATTTAACGACAATAATTGCAGTCTGCAAGAAGAGGTGAGTGTCTATAGTATATAAAGTGGCAAAGTCCCTGGCCCGCCGCCATTTTCTCCACTAACGACTAACGAGAACGACTTTTGCAGTTTCTTCGAAAAGGATGATGTGCTAATTGCTCTATTGGACGCTGGCGTTAATAGAGTAAGTTTCCCTGGCTATTAATTGCCACCCCCGGCAATCCAATTGAAACAGATGCTACAGCGCGACTTCCGTGTCTCCTTCGGTTGTGTTTCCTTTGTACTCCGCAGTGCGTAGCGGAGACGACCAACCTGGCCATGTGCAGCGTCGAACTGAAGCAGATACTGCACTCCATCATCCGGCCGCACAATGTCATGTCCACTCAGCAGGTAATCGAGTTAATGACCCATCCGCAGCACCTCAGAGTGCGTCCTCCCCCCCTTTGGCGTCTTTCTCAAATTAATTCAATTAAATGCCAGCCGTGCTGCAATGAAACTGTAAACCCGCTGTGTACCGTGTGTAACCTTCTTTACCTTTACCTTTTACCTTTTGCTATTGCCATTGCCATGGCCCTTAGGCACTCTACACGGCCCTGCACCGGCTGAAGGAGGTGGTGCTCATCACGGATGACGTGCTACGCATCCAGTATGCGAACCGCGCCACCGAGAGGCTCCTCAACATGCGGCTGGTGAGTGAGTGGGGGGCCGGTTGCGGCGTTGTTTGCTGTTTGCGCGGCATTAATGAGATTTTCGCATCGGCAACGACAACAGGACGAAATCATTAGCAAGCCGCTGGCGGATATATTCGTGTCGGATCTGACCACCATCAGTGAGCAGGGCAAGAGCATCAAGGAGTTCGACGGGATACTGACGGTGCGCCGCAAGAACCAGGAGGGCATCCCCATGCACGTCCGTGTCGTGCCTGTGGCCTGCATCGGCAGGTGAGTTTTAGCGAATTTTAGCGAGCGTTCTGTTGACCCGGCTAATTGGCACTTCCCTTCCGGACAGCGCACCCACGCATCTGATTTTCAACTTTGATGTGCCCGGCGGGCAGATGGACTTCATTGCCACGCTGCCGCAGCCGAAGGAGGCGCCACGGGGCTCGCTGCACTCGGTGCGGCGCTGCAGCTTCGATGTCCGGTCGATCGCCTCGGACGGACTGCGAAGGACCAGCCTGGCCAAGCTCACCTCCCTGCCGCTGGAGGCGCCCATCACTAAAGTATGATTTTGCCTCGCATTCGGGTTGTGGGTACTGGTCTGCACGTTGCAACTCTTTGGATGAGGGCATCGCCATCACAGTGGGGATGGGGATGGGGATAGAAGCTGGTTGGGGCTTTTGCCTAAATTGCTAAATTGTCGTCCGTGTGTGTCCGTGCCTCTGTGTGTGGTGTCCTGGTGTCGTGGTGTCCTGTCGTGCCCCGTAGCATAGCGTTGTAGCAACGGAAGCAGAAGCAGCAGCAGGAGCAGCAACTGCAGCAGCAGCGACAGCAGCAATAACATTAGCAACAATATTTGCACTAGCACATGCACACAGACCACCCACACACGCACCACCACCGTCACTCACACAGTGGCAGCCGCCGCCCCGACACAAATGCATTTTCCGGATTGGAGTTGTGCTAACTTTGAATAATTGGCCAGCAATCAGAGAGGGCAAACTGATAGCACTCGCTCTGCTTTTAATTAGCAAATTACTTACTTCATTTTCCCGTAACCCAGTCAAGCACAGACCGTTGGCAAAGTTTACGGGATATGTTTACGGCATATATATGGGATTTATACTGCAAATTCCGTCTACTAAATCAGAGATTAGGCAAGCCACACACTCCAATCCAGAGTAAGTGCATTTGATGGCGACGCCACCGGCTGACGACAGTGGGTTAATAGCCCCCCATTCGAGATCTTAATTTGAGACATAAACTTTACGCCTACTAATCCCATGAACCCACCAGTAACAGCACATCTAAACCAACATGTTCTTACATTTATTCTCTTTTTATCTCTTAATTGTTATGTTCTCTTTTTTACTTTTATGTTTTGTGTACTCGAACAATGAACCAACTCATAAAAAAACGCAAAAAAAAAATACTACAAAATATTTACAAAATAATGTATAAAAACAAAACTGTTCGTTCGCACGTTCGCTCGCTCGCTCGATTTGCTCGCTGTGCGTCGCTAACCAAAAATAAAAACCAAAATGTACAAAAATTAAAAAACAAACAAACCAAAAAACAACAAAACAAAACCAAAACGCAACCCCTGCGCACTGGCACATTAGATAATTAATTTACTATCACAAGTACAGGAGAATTGTTCGGCCGACGAGGCGCGGCTCATAGACAAGGTGTTGGAGTTCCTCAAGCGCGAAGGACTCTACAGTCCGCAAATGAAGGAGATACGCACGGACGATCCCATAGCCACCGATCTGATTGGTGCCCTGCTCACAGTAAGCTATAGAAGCTCCCTCTCTACCCATAATTAATTCGTTTAAACTATTTTTTAGGGACCTAGCGTGTACTCATCACGCCGCAGCTCGAATGACTCTATTATACGCACTGGCAGCTCCACCAGAGCCGCCACGATTGTGCCCGCCAAAATGAAGGTAAACTCCCCTAATCTTCTACCAATTATTTACCCAACTACTACTGGTTTTTATGTTTTTGTGCAGGCCAATCCCATCATTATGGAACTGCTCGACGAATCTCTCAACTGGGACTTTGATATTTTCAAATTGGAGGAGATCACCGACTACCACCCGCTGCTCTATCTGGGCATGGAGATGTTCCGCCGCTTCGACGTCTTTGCCACCCTCAACATCGACGAGAACGTGTGCAAGGCCTGGCTGGCGGTGATCGAGGCCCACTACCACAAGAGCAACACATATCACAACAGCACTCATGCCGCCGACGTCATGCAGGTAATTACCGCCGCCATATAAATCTTCACATTTTATGGCATTGCTAATTGCCGGCCATTTGTTTGCCGATCGTGCTTTCAGGCCACCGGTGCTTTCATCACCCAACTGACCAACAAGGACATGATGGTGATGGACCGCATGGAGGAGGCCACCGCCCTGATTGCCGCCGCCGCCCACGATGTCGATCATCCGGGCCGCTCCTCGGCCTTCCTCTGCAACTCCAACGACTCCCTGGCCGTGCTCTACAACGATCTGACGGTGCTGGAGAACCATCATGCGGCCATCACCTTTAAGCTCACACTGGGTAGGTTTTTGAAATCCCTAGGGGATCCTAAGATCTTAATAGGTTATTTTAATGGTAGGCTTTTACATATATGATACATATATCAATTTAGATTGTCTCCTAGGAATTACTTGGCAAAAACTTATTAATTAAGATAGTATCCGACCCTGAAGATAGTATCCGACCCTGAAGTTATTGAACAATTTCTAAAGGAATTTATTAACAAATAAAATATCACTTTAGGGTCAAAACTTATATATTCTTTAAGGGAATTACTGGGCATTATTTATCAAAATATTCGTATGATAACATCCGTCTCAGATACTTGGATATTCTGTAAAAGATTTAGCCGAATTATATACTAACATAGGAATTACCAAGGAATATTTTGCAGGTTCAAATATAAGCTTATTTAGTAAGGAATTATGAGGCATTATTTTGGCAAGACTAGAGTATGATAGCTCTAGTTTCAGATGCGTGCATAATTTTTAAAGGAATTAATTAATTAATTATCACTTTATAACCAATTTTTCTGCTTAATTTCCTGACCTTCCTTATCCAGGCGACGATAAGATCAACATTTTCAAGAACCTGGACAAGGAGCAGTACAAGTCAGCCCGCAGCACCATCATCGACATGATCCTGGCCACCGAGATGACCCGGCACTTTGAGCACTTGGCCAAGTTCGTGAGCGTTTTTGGAGGCGAAGAGCCGCGAGAGGTGAGCCCAGAAACTTTCTTTAGCCTTTAAATGCTTTATATTTAACTAACAAAATCTATTTTAGCAACACACCCAAACGGAGGAGGAGACCTCGATACTTATGCGGCGCATGCTGATCAAGGTGGCCGATGTGAGCAACCCCGCCCGGCCCATGCAGTACTGCATCGAGTGGGCCAGACGCATTGCCGAGGAGTACTTCATGCAGACGGACGAGGAGAAGCAGCGTCACCTGCCCATCGTGATGCCGATGTTCGATCGCGCCACCTGCAGCATACCAAAGAGCCAGATCGGCTTCATCGAATACATCATACAGGACATGATGCACGCCTGGGAGAGTGAGTGGAATACTTGAATACAAGTAGCAAGGAATCACCAAAGATTAACCATTATTTCTGGACAGGCTTCATTGACATGCCGCAGCTGATCACATGCATGCAGATCAACTACTCGCAGTGGAAGAAGTACGACGAGCAGGGCGTCAACACACTGGCGGACATTATGGCCAAGCAGCCGCCGGTGGGAAAGATGGCCAACTCCAAATAGCATACGGCCTTCCGGAGATTGTTCTCGGGTCTACTGAAGCCATTGCCGGCCCATGCGCCGGCCACCTCCACGATTGGCGAGAACGAAATGGAGGATGTGCTCTAGTGACGGCGCCGAAGGTCCTGCGAGGGACACATCCGGCACCGACATCGCAGTCTCTCGGCCTGATCCCGAACCAGATCCTGCTCCCAGATCCACTAAATCCGCTGCTGATCTGCTTAGCTCCTTCTCTGCTTGCACAGACCCAAAACATATCTCTCAAACGGACAAACGGATAGGACATGCGGGGTGGGGGCCAGGACCTGTCAAAGGGGGGCGAGTGCGACAACAAGCGGTGCCAAGCGGTGTCACAACAAATAAAATAAAACAAAACAAATGAAAACAAACTAACTAAGGCAAATATAACTAAACAAATATTGGGCTGGACTCAAAATTAAATGTTTAAGATGCATCACAAGAAGCGAACTTTCTATTTCTAAACAAACAAAAAAATACAAAACTAAAACAATAAAAATCCTTGTGAATCTGTCGGTGTGTGTGTGAGTGAGTGAATGTTTGTGTGTGTGTGTGCGTGTATGACCTTTCACCTCCTCCATCCCCACACACAATCCCCATAAATGTGTATGTGTTTTAGGCTAATGACAAAAGCAAGCTGTCGCATCAGCGTAAAATATAGAAAATATTAAAAAATGTAACCCAAACAGCAACAAGAAAATGGCGTGCGCTCAAGAGTACCTTGCAACGGTATCACGTATAACAGTTTAGGCGCTTAGCGGTACGACGGTACAACGGTACAATGGTATATCGGAAGGCAGCAATTCTTAGCTCCCAATTCTCCCCCCAAGAAGACAATCTCTGTTGTTGAATTGCTGCCAAGCCATGTAAATCTAGTTTAAAATGCTGTCCAAGTCAGAATTGTGAAACGGAAACGGAAGCGGAGAAACGAGTCAGAAGCGGAAACGGAAATGGGCAAGGCATCGGAACGAAACGGAACGGAAAACAAGGCCATAGTTAGACGAAGACTATATACATACATATGCATGCGCGATCATGGCAAGCACTATATATACATATAAATATTAAAATGAAGGAAACTACTATCACTACTGACTAGCTAACAACTACAATTAAATTAAATTAACAAACACACAAAAAAAAAAAACATGGAAACAAAACTGAAACAAACTAATTCGAATCCACTCTTGAGACATATGTGAATCGTATGGGGCCCCTTTTACTACCTAATTAACTAGTTACCTAAACCTACCTTCCTAACTAAAATGGTAAAACAAAAGAAATGATGCAAACAAAGAGCTATCCTAATGCTAATTACTATTAATGTTGTTTAGCTTTCTAAGCATACGGTATGAGAAATCAAACTAAACGCAAATGTTTAACAATTAAGTGAAAAATCCTTTTTGAAATCTTTTTATCTAATTGACTGAACAAATTACATATATATATTTATATATATATATAACCAGATCTATTAATACGAATTGATAATACGTTCTTGTTATAAAAAAAAATTACAAAAAAAAACACAAAAACAAAAAATGAAATGAAATGGAAAGCAAAATAATATATACAATATACATATATACAATTTATACAACTTTTACGAAGCATATTATACATACATATATTTATAAATGTCATAAGATATCGGCATTCATTCGCAAGTTAAAAGTAATTCGTATGTGTTACCCAGGTGTTTAAATCCCGTGCTTCAGAATGTTTTGATAGAAATTATATACACGTATACAAGACCCTCCCCCCGGTACACCCAATCTCTCCGAGAATCGTGAAAACCGATCCAAGCTAACCAGCCAGCCAGCTCAAGCTCAATCTGACCCACCAAACCCCAGCCCTGTCGTCCACACACTCCTCCTCCGATCGATCCCACACAAGTTATCACCGATCCCGAAACGAAATAAATACAAAACACACACACACAGAGTTCATATTCAGCGATAGGAGTATATAAGTGTATATGAATATTTAATGTTGTTAATATGTGTGTGTTTCAATTGTATGTATTGGATTAAATCGCGTAAATTACAAAACAAGCAACAAGCAAAACAAATATGTATGGCATATTGAATAACAAATATGAATTGTGCAACATTCGCGCATTGGAAAAAACTGTTTACATGTTGAAAGGAATAAAAATATATATGTATACATTAAAGAATATATATATATATCTAGATATACGATACTATATTATGTTTCAGAACACACAAATGATAAATCTTTACATACAACTATGTATATTTGTTACTACATCTGTTTGCTCCTTGCAGGTTAAGGATTATAAATGTTAAGATTTAGTCAAATTTATTGTAAAAAAAAACAAAAACCAAACACAACAAAAACACAAAACAAGAAACAAAAACAAAATGCAAATAATACAAATAAAATTCCAACAAAATGGAAATTATCTACAAACCGATACGATCTTTGGGTCAAGGTTGAGGCAAAAAATCGCAAGCTGGCAAATCCTATCCCAACACCGCACACTCTCGCTTTTCGATCAGGGACTTGCCTCGTTTAGATTTCACTCGTTTTGGCCATAACAATTCGGTTCTCGCATCGGCATTTAAACAACCTGTTTCGACCATATTTGGGTTGGCATTCTTCCGAGCATTAATGGTCGCCACAACCCAAAAACAGTGGGCTTATTTTCACCTTTTCCTGGCACCCAGCCGCTACACATTCAAAAGGTAAACAAACGACAAAAACTTTCTTTTGGCTCTTCCGACAATGAAAGTCTTACTTCACGATCGATTCGGGAAGCTCGAATAACGCGCCGCTTTATGAACAGAAACGAGTTCGGTTATGCGTTAATTGCATAATCTTTGCAGGCGATGGGATCGTGATGTTGCATTTATTGGGGTCGCAACACCGTGACTTATAAGCAGACCTAAAAATTACTATAACTTTCAGTTTAAATCTAGGGATATCTTAGAAATTCTTAAAGATTTTTTCCCATAAAATATATATTCAGAGGAAAACAGCAGAACAATTCTTTTTCTTATACTGAATTTTCATATGATCTTCGAACATATTTGTAATGGTAAAATCTTCCTTAAGATTCTTTACTATAAATGAGCTGAGATCTAAGATTTTCTTTACAGTTTCTTTAAGAACTGTTCCTTTCAACCTTTTAAGGATAAATTGCAGAAAACTTTTATTGTTTCTCTGGTATTAACAAATGATCTTTAATCACCATTTTAATTTGAAAACCCTCCTCAAGACTCGTGTCACGTTGGCATCTCCAGGCTGAGGAAAGCCGAGATATTCTGCCCGCGATCGCTTTGAATTTCTCGAGGCGGTTTTATTGACGTCCCAACCGTCGAGGCGATCAGTTCGATTTATAGTTGTCCCCGTCGATTCGCATTCACGTGCCCAGTCATGCCCCAGTCGAGCTTCTTTGCCAAGAGTGTGCCCTTCGAGCAGATCGACAAGCTGGCCATCAGCGGTGGCTACTCCTCGATCTTCTCCAGCTGCAAGCCCGATGTCCCGGTGGTCGGCAACTGGGAGCAGCGCTTCTGCCGCCTGGCCGACACCTTCCAGCCGGTCCTGGATCGGGTCTACGATTTCGAGGTGCGCGAGGACGATGTGTGGATTGTGACGCTGCCCAAGTGCGGCACCACCTGGATGCAGGAGCTGACCTGGCTGGTGATGAATCAGTGCGACTTTGCCACGGCCAAGAGTGTGGACCTGACCATCAGATCGCCCTTCCTGGAGTGGGTTGAACCTGAAACCCTCTAAACAGTTACAGATTTTAATACCTCTGAGTGTGTGTGTGTCCTGCAGATTCAATGGAGTGGTGCCCAATGTTCCCCATGATACCATCCAAGCTGCCAATGAGCTGCCCTCGCCCCGGCTGATTAAATCGCATCTGCCCGCCTGGCTGCTACCCAAACAGATCTGGAGCAAGCGGCCAAAGATCATCTACGTGTATCGCAATCCCAAGGATGCCGCCATCTCGTACTTCCATCACTGGCGCGGCATGGTCGGCTATCAGGGCACCAAGTCCGACTTCATGCACTCCTTCATCGATGGCTACGTGAACTTTACGCCCTGCTGGCCGCATGTCCTGGACTTCTGGCAAATGCGCCACGAACCCAACATTTTCTTCACCAGCTACGAGAGGATGAAGGGTCAGTTGGGCGTTGTGATTGCCGAGGTGGCTCGTTTCCTTAACCGGCCTGTCAGCCCCAAGCAAATCGAGCAGATGACCCAGCACTTGTCCTTCGAGAGCATGCGCGACAATCCCGCCTGCAATCACGTCAAGGAGTTCGAGAGCATGAAGGCGGCGGCAGGCCGCGAGGTGGAGGAGTTCAGGTGAGTCTTGAGTGATTGTATTAAAGGATTCCCCCAATCTAAGGATATGTAGCACATCCCCACACAGGTTTGTGCGTCGCGGAGTGGTTGGAAGTCACAAGGATGAGCTCACCGCTGACATCATCCGGGAGTTCGATCTCTGGTCGGACAGCAATCTGCGGGATCACAAATTGAACATGGATGACTTTGCCAACTACAGCAAATTTGCCTCGCACTAATGCCACTTCGCGTGCCATTAAACTCTCTATAATATATTTTTTGTATAATCTCTCTGCTAGACTGTAAGTTGTGGTGATATACGCTTAATAAATAATTGTGTTTTCTGTATACTGTGTGCTATTTAATGGCTCCCCCAGTGGAGTGTTTACATTGCCCATTATCAGAGTGGGCATTAAATTGTCCCCGTATATAAACATCGTAAAATCAGTAGCCACATACGAGTAAGCTAGCATTTTTTGTTTGCACATGAGCATAACATAATTTGTTTAATTTTTCATTTCAAAGTGAGTTATGGGTGCGACCAATCTATCAAATAATCATTATTAAATATTGTTTACTTTGGCAGAACTATAACGATTGTTCTTCCATGTGTGACTGACACATATATTCGTAGATATAGATAAACCTTTCCTATCACAGAGCTGTTTTTTACATTATCAAGCGAGAGAGTGGTGCCATCCAATTAATTCAAATTGAGCAACAAGCTGAGTAACTTTATCAATGGGAAAAAGGGAAAAAAGAGAAACCCCAGCCCAGCTCTCTCAATCGTACCTCTTTTTTATAGTTCCCCCCACAAAAAACTGTATGTAAACTGCTGGTTTTCTGTATACCAATTCAGTAAGCCCGCAACATGGAGCGCGGAGAGATCACGCCACGGAGTTATCCGAGCAACCTCATCGACAAAGACTGGAGCAAGCGAAAGCATTTTCACAGGCCAGGCATTTCGGCATTTTTGGACAAAGTTCATGACCTGGAGGTGCGTGCGGATGATGTGTATTTGACGACGCTGCCCAAGTCGGGAACCACTTGGATGCAGGAGCTAGTGTGGCTTTTGCTAAACGATTGCAACTTCGAGGAGGCCCTGGCCAAAGATCTAGAGCTACGGAGCCCGTTTATGGAGTGTGTATAACCAAAACAAAACACTTGTATCTCAAATTGAAACCGAAAGTCTTCCGCAGATTCGATTACTTGGTGAACGAGGATATTGAGCGCTCCATGAAGCCCATCGAGGACCTCAAGGATCCCCGCCTGATCAAGTCACATCTGCCACTGGCCCTGCTGCCCTCCAAGCTTTGGCAGGGGACCAACAAGGTCATCTATGTGTTCCGGAATCCCATTGATGCCTACGTGTCACGGTACTACCACGGCGTCACCTTTGGCATGAACTATGGCAAGACCCTGCAGGAAGTTTTCGATAAGCTGATCGAAAAGGAGGAGTCCCTCGTAGAGACCATGGACCATGCCTACGAATTCTATCAAATCCGCAACGAGCCCTGGGTCTTTTACACCAGTTTCGAGCGAATGAAAAAAGATCTGCGCGGGGTGATTAACGATGTTTCGCGATTTCTGGGAAAACCTGTAACCGAACAGCAAATGGAGCGATTGCTCAAGCATCTGTCGTTTGAGGAAATGAAAAGTATGTAGCAATAATTAGGTAATTTCGTTGCTCATTACAAGCAATTTGTGCTTGCAGAAAATCCCACCACGAATCATCTTTGGGAGTTGTCGCAAGTGAAGCACCAAGACAAAGGCAAGGAGACGCACAAGTAAGTGGAATATCTAGAGTTTGTTGAGATAACGAAATCATGACGAAATGACACTTTTTACAGCTTTGTTCGAAAGGGCCAAGTTAATGGCTACAAAGACGAACTGGAACCTCAACAAATCGAAAAGGCCAACATCTTAATTCAGCGATACCTCGATAAAAACTCTGTAACTTTGGACCAGCTTTTGCTACTCAATGAATAAACAGTATGCTTTCTAAAAATGCAATTAAAATTTAAAGACATAAAAATGTATACTAACCATTAATTTAATTTGTAGGAAACAGCTAAATGATATGAAAATGTAAAGCTCATTATTAGTTGTAATTTACCAGAAAAGATAAAGATACTTTGCTTCACATAATCGCAATCCTTTATAACCAAGAAAAAAAACGTTAACTGCCTAATTAATCTATGTATATAGCTCAACTAGCTCATAAAAAGATGCTGATAAGATTGTATTTTTGCCAGCTTGACCCATTTGAGAGTATTTCTCAATCTAATCTCAATTTGCAATGGTAAGGTTTCAGTGATTTCTTACCCCACACTAAGAAAACTCATTTCTTTTCGATTACGATTTAATTGTTATAAAAATTTATAAAAATCCAATATATAAGGCACGCGTAGGCATTTGGGAATACTAACTAACTTTCGTGAGAAGATATAAATTCAGCTTAGGCCGTCGAGGTCTCGACCTTCTTGGCGTTGTCCTCCTTGGAGGAGGGACCAGTCTGTGTGATTTGCACGAGGCGCTCAGTCGAGGGGGGTGGCAGCTTCTTCATGGGCGCCGTGATGGTCAGCAGGCCATCGGAGGACAGGGAGGAGGTGACAGAGTCTGGATTGACGTCGCCTGTGGAGCGGAAATTGGATTAGTCAGGGTACGGGGAAAACTGTTAGTTGTTTTCAAACTTACTGGGCAGCTGGTAGCGTCTGGAGAACTGACGGGACACGTAGCCGTGCTCATCCTGCTTCTCCTCGTGCTTGCCCTCCACAATGACGAACTTCTCGGCCACCTTGACGGTGATCTCGTTGGGCGAGAACTGCTGCACATCCAGGATCACCTCGAACTTCTCGCTGTCGATGTTCAGGGTGGAGCCGGACTCCTGCTTCTGCAGGCTGTTCTTCTGCCAGGGACGCAGGTATCCGGACCTCAGAACCGTCGGCCGGGAGTTCCAGACGGAGGACATCAGGTCGTTGCGACGGAGACCCTCGCCGAAGTGCTGGTCCAAGAGGCGCGAGGTGCGCATTGGAAAGTCGAGCTCATCCCACCAATCACGGAACATTAGGGGCACTACGGACATCTAGTTTGATCGAAAAACGAGACGATTGTGAGCTAATCACGTCACCAGTTAGTTGCACAGATAGTCCACTTTTAACACCCGGATATATCCTTGGGATCGTACCTTTGCTTGTGGTAAATTATTTAACTTAGTTCCGATATATTTCGGTTCGCGTGTCTTTTTCGATTCGCGGCTGCTGCTACTTTGATGGAGCTCCCGAGCATTCGTAGGATTATATACCCTCAGCACAGTGTTTACATCTTGCCCATGCGCTAAAAATATGAAAATTTATTTCCCATCTAAATTTAGGCGAGCGTCATACATTCTCTATATTCTCTACCAAACACACAGAATTTGTATATGCCAAATATATGTATTTGGTGCGAATATACTCGGGGAACCGCTTATATTTTGTTTGGTTGCCGTGGGAGTCGCAGATTTGGAGACAGCGTCTGAGATGATGACGATGACCTGTGGAATATTCTATAACATTTTCATCGCCATGGTAGATTCTGATGTTGACAAATATCTCTGGACAAGCATACGATATGAATCAGACAAGCCTACGGGCCAGCTGGAAAATCCTTATTTAGATGTTTCCATTTTCTATGCAAACAAACTTTCTAGCAAATATTTGCCAAATCTTAGACTACATTTCTACAAAGAAACAAAGCAATTATCCACACAATTCTGCCAGTACGCCGGAACATCTGAAATCTCAAATATTTTTCTGGAAAATGCCAGAAGAAAATTGAGTATGTTACGCCCCCAGATCCGCTGAATATATACGAAAGAATTCTCATAATTTTCTACCTGTTGAAATTGTTGATTTGACGAGGGCAATATGAAAACACTTTGACCACTAAATGAGTTTTCAAACTATTTTAAGCATCCGCCAACTTTTACTTATTCTTTTTCTCATTTTTGTTTTTCCGATGCTGAGTCATGTCGCGTGCGTTTTCAATCAGACAAGCGAGATGACGTCGCCTAAAAAGCTGACAGGGCCAAACAAAAGATACTTTGGGTATTGTTTGAAATTTATTTCACCCATTTTGATTATTTAATACTAAAT
This sequence comes from Drosophila ironensis, assembly GCA_021223825.1. Lineage (NCBI taxonomy): Eukaryota > Metazoa > Arthropoda > Insecta > Diptera > Drosophilidae > Drosophila > Drosophila ironensis. The sequence continues at coordinate 958,107 of JAJJHQ010010690.1, forward strand.
AAATCAAGAAATTTAAGAATACGGTTTGGGTGTACCCCTCTAGATGCGGCTTTCAATGCAGATATTTGAAAATACATATTTCTTTTGGCTTCGTTTATGTGCAATGTGTTCGAGATAAATAAAATTTTATTAGGTGTACCATTTCTATAAATGCTTATTCTTTGGTAATTAAAGAAAAATCGTACGGATTTTGCTGACGCTGATCTGCCAACTTAATGTCTATAAAACGTAGAGAATGAATACATTTACAGGATTTTACAGTTCCGCAACAGGTTTAATATCAATAAAATATACATTTTTGGAAAGCTTTGCCTTTTTTCTTTTTTTTTTCTACATAATCTCCGTTTCGATCCATACACTTTTGCATCCGAGGCAAAGCAGGCAAATTCTCCCATATTTCAACATATTTTCTTACATTTTAAATAGGGATAGGCATAATTAAGGCATAATTACATTTTAAATAGGGATAGGCATAATTTACAAGTCTTTTAGTTACTCTCGTTAAAAGTCCATACGGAACAGAAAAAAAAATAGATTACAAAAAGCTAACTTATGCAGTGGGGGAAATTCCTTAACAACTTTTTTAAAAAAAACCATATAAAAAGAAAGAAAAAAATTAAAAAAAATACATTAAAAAACGCATCAAACACAACGGTGCCCCTACTAACGGTGGTCACTTCCAAATATTCCATTGAATATGAAAATGTTAAAGGGGCTCAGATCATGTCGGTGGTATCAGCATAAGCCGGAAGCATAATCGTTCCCATATATCGTTCCCAAACTTAAAAACAAATTTAAAACACGTTTAAAAGTTCCCATATAAAAAAAAAAATAAAAACTTTAAAAAAAGTTAACAAAAAACAAAAAAAAAAAAAACAATTAAATACTACCATATACATTTTTTACTACCAGAACAAGCTAACTGGCATTTACTGCCAAAGGGTCTCTATTTATAGGGGCCTTACCAGTGTGACTGCTGGAAATTTGGTAAATTTTCGGCGATTTATACAAAAAAAATTGTACTAAAAAAAACTCATTTACTGCACGTGTGACTGGTGCAAATTTGGTCAATTTTCAGGGATTTATAAAAAAAGAAGTACTTAATAGAATATTTTAAAAATTTCAGGACAATNTACAAGATAGCAATCTTCGGGGGGTCCACAACAAACGGTGTTCCCCTGCTGCCCCGATTCCGATCGTAAGTACCTGCAATTAAAAGCCAAAATTGTGTTGCTCGAAGTTATTTCCTATACAATGAACTAGAATTATTGAAAAATATGAAAAGTGAGATTTTAGAATGTAAATTAGTTTACTTTGAACTTTAAAATTCAAGCTAATTAGCAAAGTTTTCTAGTTTGTTTCTTTGGGCGGAAATTCGCTTCTTTCTTAAGTATATCTCTGTATTTTCGTGTGCCATTAAATCGGCTCAAACTTAAACTAAATCGGCTCAAACTTTTGTAGGAGTGACAACACTCCTACAAAAATGTGCAGGCTTTTAAGATAAATCTATCTAAGGCTTTAAACAGTTTGCTGAAATTTATATTCTTTTATAATATATGAGATTTTATGAGATAAACAACTGCACTATAAACATTAACAATGTGCAGGTCTTCTAGATAAGTAAAAATACATAATAATGTTTATTTCTATTGATTTGATGGACATCTTGCTGGCGTTGTTGATCTTTTCTCTCATGAACCCATGCAATTTTAGAAGATAATCCAGCCTAAAACTAGTTGAAATTCAAGCTCTTTGCTTTGGCATCTCCTTGTATTTTCCCGGGGACACTAAACCGGCTCGAATGCAAGCAGACCGTGTGACAATTATCCTACAAGAGTGGCCCAAAAGCTCGCCAACAACTGCGCAAACGGCAATTGCAATTGCAGGCTCTGTGTGTGAAAGTAGTGAAAGCTGAAAGCCGACGGCGAACGGCGAACGGGGCCACTACTTATGCAAGTCACAGGAGCCGAGGTGCCGACGCCACCGCCCCAGCAGGCGGCCAAAAAACAAGCGACATTCGCCGCAGGACAGGCGGCACGTTAAGTATATTCACTGTACTTTCAAGTCTGCTAGGGGAGAACCTACTGCGACCCAACAATGCGCAAGGTGAGCAGTCCCAGGACCAGCGAAAATTGACCACAATTTAACAAACACATTATAATGTATCGCCCCAATCCCGCAGCTACAGTCCGCCCTCTGTGTATGGCCCGTGACGTCACGACTGTTGCTTCTGGCCCTGCTGGCGCCGCTGCTGTGGCTTTCCCAAGTGCAGGCGCATCTCTCGAAGCGCAGCTACTCGGACCAGAGCGTGCACGGCTACATGACCGAGGTTCGTGTCTATCCATTCACAAACAAGGCGATAATCTTGCAGGTTTATTAACCCACTTCCTGTGCCCACTTACAGCGCACTTGCTGGTGGAACGAGGTGTGCAAGGAGGAGTTCCAGAGCCTCTTCCGCTGCAAGTGTCCCCAGTTCAGCTATTGCCGGTGAGCGGAAGTTGTGCGCAAAACTCCCATAAATCCGGATGTAATTACTTTCGCATTTTCCTTAGGTCGCCGGGACGATACTATAATGCCTACTGCTCCATGACCGATACCGGTTATATTTGGACCCAGCCGAACTGGGATTGGGGGACGTAGAAAAACGCTTCCCCGAAACACTTCAGGCCGCCACCTCTCCCTCCCCCCATTTGGCACCCGCACAGTTCGCTGTGACGTCAAAGACAGTGACTGCCGACTGTATGCTTCCACCTGCTCTCAAGAAATTCCCCCAAACAATGGGTTGATTCAACCCCCCATTCAGGCTCGGGTTGAGGCTTAAAATGTAACGATTTTCATGATACGTGGAGAATAAAGGCGTTTGGAATGTCGGAATAGTTTTAGCATCCACTGTTTTCGGCGGGCTGTATTGGAAAATCAATAAAACTCTTTCCAATCTACGGCAGCTTGTGGCAGGACCACAGTGGGGCAGACTCACCGGAAATCATAGTCGAAGAGCAGTACAAAACGGAGCAGTTGCTCTTATAATAGATGCTTATAATAAACAAAATTCCAAGCCACTAAAATCGAATTTATGTTAGGTTCAAGCCGCTCAAAACACTTCAAAATCTTCGTTTTGTGTTCTGGAATTCATATTTCCTCCCACTGTGCAGGACTCCGGCGCAGGCGCCGCATTGAAAGCGAAAATCGAAAAGCGTGGGAGCCCTCAACTGTGCGGGTGTGCGGTGAGTGCGTGTGTACATGTTTGGGCCCAAAGTCAGTTAATCTATTGCCAGCTCAACATATAGACACCGCCAACAGATGTTGGCAGTGTGGAAAATCGAGTGAGCGCTACCAGAAGGCTAAAAGGAGCAGCAGCAGTTGTTTTGTTTGTTCCACAAATCGCAGGACTTCCAGTAGAATGTCGCGCCGTCTGTTCGCGTCGCTATTCCTGGCCCTCTGCCTGGGCTGTGTGACAGCCCTAAACGGTGGCAGCAGTCCCAGCATCAGCAGCAACCACCTGCCAGTGGGTCTGGGGGGACCAGGAATCAATCTGAACGAGCGCTTCTTCGACCAGGTGCGGGCTCTCATCAAGCGACGGCTGCAGGAGAAGGAGCTGGCGGTGAAGCCGCAGCAGGAGCAGGAGCAGGATCAGGAACAGGAACAGGAACCGGAACTACCCATTCCGCTGGCCGACGATGCGGTGGCCCTGCAGAACCAGCGCAGCTACGACAACGTGCCCATCCCGGCGGGCAGTGTGCCCACGCCCGTGCTCGTCGAGAACTGGCCCACCGAGCAGCACAGCTTCGGCCAGGTGACCGCCGTGGCCGTGGATCCGCAGGGCAATCCGGTGGTCTTCCATCGCGCCGAGCGCTACTGGGATGTAAAGTAGGTCAACAGCTGTCACCGCCTAGTAACAAGTGTCTATCCCAAATGTACACTCGCGAAAAACTGATTTGACTGATTTGAAGTAGTGGTCCATTTGGGGATAGTTTTGCTTTCAATTATATATATTGTTTTAACCTGACGCTATTAAACACATTAGGTAATACAGAGATATTCCCAAAATAATGGCAAATCAATGTAGATTTAATAATTGTATCTAAAACATACTCGTACATGGTACATTTGTAATCATCAATCTTATCAAGTTTTCATATCGATTAATCTATGGCATATTGCATAGTTTTCTATAGCATAGTTGTTTAGCAGTATACCATTTCAAGAGCATCTAAAATAGGTATATCAATTTGTATTGCAGCACCTTCAACGAGAGCAATATCTACTACCTGATCGAATATGGCCCCATTAAAGAGAAGACCATCTACGTGTTGGATGCCAAGACGGGAACCATTAAATCGGGCTGGGGATCAAACATGTTCTATATGCCCCACGGAATGACCATCGATGGGCATGGCAACTACTGGATCACAGATGTGGCCATGCATCAGGCTTTTAAGGTGGCTCCATAAAAAAACAGTAATTTAAACATTGAAAAATGAATCCTTATGATTTGCTTCTAGTTTAAGCCATTCGGCACCAAGCCCTTGCTGACCATCGGTAAACGTTTCCGGCCCGGATCCTCGGTCAAACATTTGTGCAAGCCCACTTCCATTGCGGTGGCCACAACCGGAGAGGTAGATGCTTTCAATTCAATTATTCTGAATCCAAATTGACTTAATTTCTCGATTTACAGTTCTTTATTGCCGATGGATACTGCAACAGTCGCATTCTCAAATTCAATGCTGCCGGCAAGCTGCTGCGTACAATTCCACAGCCACCCGGTGCGTATACGTAATATAAACACAAAGGGAGGCAAATTTAATTAGAGTTTGTTGCTTTTTTGCCAGTCTTTTGGGTTTCTTTTATTTGATGAGTACATAAATTGATTGATTAAATTCGTATAAAATTTTGGATACAAAATTAGACCTTAATTGCATTAGATAACCTCAGGTTTTGGAAGTCTAATTTGCTTGTGTTTTGCAGAGTTTCTGTCGCTGCAAGTGCCACATGCCATCACCTTGCTGGAGCACCTAGATCTCCTCTGCATTGCCGACAGGGAAAATATGCGCGTCGTCTGCCCTAAGTAAGAGATATTTGCCATGTTTCCACAGACTTGTATCACAGACTATGTATTTCAGAGCTGGCCTGATATCCTCTCACGGGGAGGGAGAACCGGCGGCCACCATACAGGAGCCCGATCTGGGTCGCGTCTTTGGCGTGGCCAGCTATGGTGACATTGTGTTCGCCGTGAACGGACCCACTTCAATGCTGCCCGTCCGAGGATTCACCATCGATCCGCGCTCCGAGGCCATCATCGGGCACTGGGGGGAGTTCAAGAACCCACACTCCATGGCGGTCAGCGTGAACGGTTCGGCATTGTACGTGACCGAGATCGGAACCAATCACCAGACGAATCGCGTGTGGAAGTACGTGCTGGCCTGAGCCTAATCGCAGGAGGAGACCCAACCCCAGCACTGCGCTCCTGCATATCCTTAGACCCAATGAGCCCGCCCACTCGATTAGTTACAGACGCATAATCACACCCCGAAAACAACACAGCCCAGCCCAGCCCAACACACACCTCGTACAGTTTAAACGTCAGATCAATAGTGAATAGTAGGTGCTTAAGTAATGTACACGATAAGAATGTAAATTGCTTGGAAACAAAACCACAACAAACATAACCTCAGACTTCTTATGTTTTGCACTGTATTGAGCAAACGAAAAACGAAAAAAAAATAATGATGACAAGAATCCAGCTTAAATAGTACATTATAATTAAATGTAATAGTTTATGCATAGGCACGAATGTGAGGATGTGGGAACGTAAGCGACGTATGCCAGGCTAACCGATTCTTCTGAAAATCCATCGATAACCGGGTCACATACTTGTGTATCATATTGTAACCTAATATCAAATATATATATAATCGTAACGTGTGTATCTTATCAACTTATAGCAGCCCATGTAAATTATGTATGTAATAAACACTTGTTGTTGTTGTAACCTCAGATTGATTCAGATCCAATGACTATATCCCCCGAAAACCAAGGAATGTGTTGACTCTTAGAAATATCTTAACTCTTTAGCAACTAAATTCGAGGCGACCGTTTGCATGGCAAATGGCCTAATTTACAATTCCCGGAAATACCTAAAGTTTAGCAAAATATATAAATAGCAAAGTTTAACGCATATAAAAGTGGAAAAACGGAGATGGAAGGAATGTCAAGTGGCACTCAACCAGTGCCTCGCGAATTCCAGAGCCTCGTTCAAATGCCTCAGCCATTCCAGGAGCTCAGGTTGTGTGTCGGCAGCAAAAAAGACTCCCGACTCGTAGTCCGATTCCCTGCCCTGCAGGAGAAAGCTCCTGGCGCGGGCACAGAGTTCGCGCGGCGCCGCATCTATGTCAGATTGCCCGCGTCCAGGCAGCTCCAGCGAGAAAATCGGCAGCTCGTCCTCAAGGTTGTGCTCGTTCTGCCAAACGGACAACTGCACTCCATCCAGGCTGCACCATCTGCGGTTCCAATTGTGTTGGTTCCTGGGGTCCTGGACATTCAGGTAGCCCGCGTAACGAGTCTTAGGCAAACGGAGATCTACGCGGCCAGTAATGGATATGCCGGGACCCAGATTTGTGGATCTTGTGTGGGATTTGATGGGCAGCTGCCAGGATCGGGAGCTGCGCAGGCAGATCTTGTCGCCGGTCTTCGTTTCACTGGCCACCAGGTCAAAGGGCGCCAGATCCATGGGCCTAAGACTGAAGGAAGCGTGCAGGCGAAACCGAGACATGATCTGTTCGGAGCCCGAACCGGCAGAGGAGCTAGAGTTGGAGGAGCCCAAATTGCCGCTGCCACGTCGCTAAACCAAAAGCAGCCTATTAGAAAAACTAGAGATAGGAAAAGAGAGACCATACTTACGAGTGACTTGGCGGGCTCCAACGAAAGCGTGGAAACTTTGCGTAGACGCAGCATAAAGATTTGACAGTGCAGTTCTAGGGACTCCGCCTTGTCGGAGCTATAGAACTCCAGGCCGCAGTCCCGGAACAAGGCAGAACCATTCTGGCACTCCACCGACTGTGTAGAACGTATCCGCCCCTCGCACTCAAACGTGCAGATGTAGTGGTAGTTGAAAAACATATCCTGGTTGACATCCGCCCTCACCGGCAGCTGCATGGCATCGATCAGCAGGCACTGCGTTTGCCTTCGCGCCGCCAAGGCCTCCTCACTTCTGGGAGCCGCCACCGATTTGCGCAGGCTGGAGAAGAGCAACAGCCGCTCAGCCTCCACCATCTCGGCGGAAATCTCCAGCTCCGGCATCTGGCGACAAATGCTCACAGCCTGTGCCAACTGCTCATTGGTGGTCAGCGAATCATTCAGCAGGGAGTCCAAATTAAAGCTGTAATAAATGCTGCTGTCCAGCTCTCCCTCCGTTTGATTCGACTGATCACGCGACATATTGAAGCTATGCGTGAGGCGCTGCTTCTCCGCCCGAAAGAAGTCCTTGCCCTTGCGATACGAGCGGCGCAGGGCATCCTTCAGCAGGCGGTAGCGGGCCAGCGTGCTGACGGACATCAGCTGGCTATCGCTGGGAACGATGGGCAGCGTGGACTGCCCGAGATCAACCAAGCTACTGCTAGTGTTGTGGAGGGCCGTGGAGTGAGCCACCTCCAGCTCCGCCTGCTGAGGCGTTGTGGGACAACTGTAGCTAATATTCTGGCCAAATGAGCGCAGCGGCGTGGCTGGGGCATCGTTTATTTCGATACTGAGATTGCGCGCGGGCTGAAAAACAAACCATTACTCAGACTGGCGGGATGAACAAGAAGCAAATTGTATTTGAATAGCGTTTTGGATAGCGATGGGTGGTTATATACAAGAGTATTACAATGTTGGATGCCAAACCGAAAGTGAAAGCAAAAGCGAAAGCCTTAGTGTCTAATGGGAGTCAACAAAAATCTCTACCTTGGTGGTGAACCGCTGGTTGTTGCCCTTTTCTTGGGTCTTTTTCTTGGGTGTGCTCTGGTTCTCCGGCTGCGGCTCGATAGCCCCAGAGCCATAATCGTTGGTGACAAAAGAACTACCCGCGCTGCCAGCCTCCCCCAAGCTGTAGTTCCTGTACAAATCCTCGGTGCCCTCGTTCGGCAGATCATACGACACAGAGTCCACGCTGCAGGTCTGTTGGAAAGTTTCATTTAGGAAATATAAAGAGACTAATGTATTACAACTCACATTTGGCACCTTTTCCAGGCGATTCAGCACGAGTTCGCTGCGGCACAGATTGTCCAGGAAGATCTCGCTGCGCTGCAGGGAGAGATCCGATCTCGAGATGTTCCTGTTCTTCTTTGGCGGCGAATCCCTTTCGCTGATGTTGTTCAATGAGTGGTGGGCCACTAAAGCCGGAGATTTCAACGCGGGCTGGCGTATCACGGATGATTCGGTGGTCTGGCTCGCCGAGCAGGAGGACTCGGAGGAACTTTCTGGCTTCTCGGGCAGTGGCATGAACTGAAAGAAGTTGCCGCTCTTCAGGGACTCGTGCAGGAAGTGCCCCAAAGCAACAGGTTGCGTGGACATCGGTCGCTGGGGTTGCATCTGCTCGGTACATGACTTCTCCTGAACAGAAGACGACTGACTGGCCGGGGTTTTAATCAGCGGCGAGTTCTTGGGGGTCTTCTGCACCCTGGCATACATGACATCCAGTTCGGCGGGCGAAGGCGAGGCCACTGGCATGTTTTCGCTCACGTACGCCGTGGAGCTTTGCGTGGATGTTGGCGTGGCATTTGCAATTTGAGCTGCCGTCCTAACCTCATGATGGGGACTCCCTCTAAAGCGCAGGCAGTCCTCTTCGATCTCCGAGTAAATGGGATCGCTATCCAGCTCTCTCAAAAGGCTTTGCGAGGGCGCAGCCACGGAAGCGGTGGTGTGGCTACTGGGCCCATCAGTGCAGTCATAGCTAAAGGTTCCGCGTTGCGAGCTCTCCAAGGGCTCGAGACGGGAACAGTCCTGGAAATTGGAAAACAATTCATAACTATCAATTATCAAGAGCTCCGATCATAGTTTAAAATTTCCGCCCTGCAAAACCTATCGATAACAATCGACATATCGACATACAACCCAACGAAGAGGCGAGCAAAGCAAACACGCAACAAACGAAACAACAGCTGACAGCCATCGAGTTTTTTCCCCCTTTGCTCCGACGCGTTTTCCGGACGACGGAGGCACTCCCCCATGGCGCACAGCTCCTGAGGAGATATGTACAAGTCCCTACTGCGCATCGCGTCCCTCCAGGCCACATCCATCCGAAAATCAGGCGGCAAGCGCAACAACAAGCGACCAGGAGGCGCTAAGGAGGCCATGCAAGCCTACGACTTCAACAGACGCTGGAAGCTCGTGGACGAGCGTTCCCGCCGCAAGCCGCCCCCGAGCTCGTCCTCCTCTTTCAAGCTGGTCTCGTACAACATCTTGGCCCAGGACCTGCTGCTGGAGCATCTGTACCTCTACATGGGCATCCAACAGGAGTGGCTCACGTGGCGACGTCGCCAGCAGAACCTACAGCGTGAGTTGATCAAGCTCGACCCGGACATCCTCTGCCTGCAGGAGATGCAGTACGACCACCTGGCCCAGCTCGTCCAGGGACTGCGCATGAGCAACGGCAGGAGGCTGGAGTATGTGTACAAGAAGAAGACCGGACACCGGACGGACGGGTGTGCCATCATCTACGACCCGGCCATGTTCCAGCTGCTGGACCAGCGGGCCGTCGAGCTGTACGACCACAAGGTGGCTCTGCTCAACCGCGAAAATGTGGCGCTGTTCGCCAAATTTCGCCTGAAGAAGGATAAAGATCCCTGCAAGGATTTCGTTGTGGCCACCACCCACCTGCTCTACAACCCCCGACGTAGCGATGTCCGCTGCGCTCAGGTGGGCAGAATTATGGAGGAGCTGCGCATTTTCTCGGAGGACTCGCCCGTCGTCCTCACCGGCGACTTCAACAGCTTGCCCACCTCCGATCCCATGGCCCTGCTCACCGGTAAACCGGAGGACGAGAAGGAGGAGAAGGACGAGAAGAAGGAGAAGCCAAGCGAATTGGACACTGCCACCACCCCGACCCTGCGTTTCGAAATTCTGGATCCCGGCGATGAGACCGCCTCCACGCACCAGGACGGCTGGATTACCGTCGACTACATCCTGCGCTCTCTCAGCTCGCGGACCAAGCACAAACTCCTACCCGTCTGCGTCTACTCCCTGCCCACCATCCACTGCTGCAGCATCGTGGGCGCCATACCCAACCACTACCTGGGATCGGACCACTACGCCATGGGAGCCGTGTTCGCCGTTGTCTAGTATTCTCGTTCGCTAAGCCTTTTTCACATTGTTGTGTCATCAATAAACACCACTCACCCGAAAGGTGCGCACTGCGCGTTCGTCGCTGGCCTCCAGCTTGGAGCGTATGCTGCTGAGGAGGTAGCCCATCTTGGTGATTGTCACATCCTGGTCAATGTCCTTGTGGAACGAGCGGTACGTGGTGGGCGCTGCCGCCTGGAAGTCCAGCTTGCGGGCGCGATTGGCGCGTGGCAGTTTCTTCGGTGGCGTTGGCGCCTTCACCTTGCGATCAAAGTCAAAGAAGGGCTGCTCGCGGTCTGGGAGCTGGCGCGTGGACGTGGTCGTGGCCGAGGGCGTGGTCTGTATGGGCGAGTGGTAGCTGCCCGGCGGTGATTGCGACTGGAGATCCAACTGGGACGTCGAGGTTTGCACACCCACATTGCAGAGCTTGGGACCGTGCCTGACAGTTGGTTCCTCTCGCGGAATCGGTGGCTGATTCGATTTCTTGGGCGACACAAAGCGCAGGATCTTCTTCTTAGAGGCGTTCAGAAAGTTCTTCGACTTGATGGCCGGTTTCTTGGGCTTGTTGCCCTTCCACGGCGAGAGATTGCGCCACTGCTCGCCCCAAATGAACTTCTGACTGGCCTGGGCAGCCGCCGGCTTTACTTTCGGGTACTTGATGGGCGTTTCCTTGTGCTCCATATTGGCCGCCAGGTTCTGGCTCATGGGACCATCCACCGTGTCCAGCGATACCTTTGGCACAACCGGTTTGGGCACTTGCCATCCAATGGAGACCTGCGGCTCGGCGGGCGGAGCATTTGACTTGAAATCGCTGACATATTTGAACTCGTAGTTGAGCATGTCGCTGATCTTGGGCTCTGTCCAGCCCAGAATGATGTCCTTTGTGGGGGCGCTCTTCCTGCTGCTTGCCTGGCGGATGTTGCGCGAGTAGTGGGACCCCTTCTTCGACTCCACCACACGCTCAATGTCGCTGAGCGAGGGACAGGTAGGCAGCTGCTTGCCCGGACTCTTCTTGGTCTTTTCCATCTCAGCTGCAAGCGGGGAAGAACTCATGAGACTCTCACCAAACTACCAGGAAATGAAACCGTAACATTGGGTCAAAAGCAAAACTCTTCTTGTTTATTGGGAAAGTACATTTTTGGCTTAAGTATTGGTTTGGTTACGGTTTCATTGCTCTTGGCACGGGGCTGGCTACTTACCCATGGGATAGGACCTCCGCTGGCTGTCCTTTTGCCGCGAAGAGTGCGACGCCTCGGGCACCGGGATGCCGTGTTTGCGCAGAAAGTCATCCAGCACTCGCTCTGCCTCCCGCACCGAGGGATTCGTGGAGGTGAGCGACTTTCCGTCCAGACTTTGGTTGCTCCGACGCGGCGGCTTCTTGGGCGGCAATTGCGAGTCGCGCGCCTTGAAGTTCAGTTGGCCCTGTGACAGGCGCTTCTGCAGGAGACGTCCCCCGCCACTGGAGCTCCTTCGCGAGCGGGAAGTCCTCCGCTCCGAGGTCTCCTCTTTCTCCTCCACCGCCGAATCCTGCTCGCTGATGTTGGACAAAACCGGAGCCGAGGGCTGGAAGGCCAACGCCTCGTATGCCTGCATTTTGGAGGCCTTGCCCAGCGAGCTGCTGAACCGGCAGCTGGGTTGTTTTTCCGGCAACTTCTGGCGATTCACGCGCACCTCGGACACCACACAATTGTCGCGCAGCTCCTGAATGATGTGAATCAGTGGAGCATCCGCTTCGTTCGCGGCGCTCAAGCGACTCACGGCCGTCAGGGGGCTCTGGGAGCCGTTGCAGGCCTTGATGTTGCTGATGGGCTCGCTCCTGCGACGCCTACTGGACTCCGTCTGCTGTCGCTGGCTGCCCAGATTGTTCTGCTTGCTGGCCTGGAAGGGGCAGAGCGCGCTCGCTTGAATGTTTATCCCAAAAAAGAGAAAAGGGGTTTGTGTGTGGGGGGGTTACTTACTTTACTGGTCTCGGAACGCCTGCTGCGCCGGGCGAGGCGCACGTGCTGGTCACGTGGCGGGGCTATCGAGGCGCAGTCGCCGCTGTCGCTGGTGAAGCAGTAGCAGAAACCGTTCTGGCAGGGCTTCCCCTTGCGCTCCTGCTCCTTGTTGCAGCGATTCTGGTTGATAAGCTCGGCATCCCGCTCCTCCTGCTGCCTGGGTTTGTGTCTTGGCTGCTCCTGCTCCTCCCGGTGGCGCATGTTTTGGTTGTTGTCACAGTCGCGACTTTGGCCGGAAATGCGACGCACTCGCCGCGCCCGAAACTCATCGATGCAGTCCTGCAGGCTGAAGGAGCTCATGGAACCCGACTCTGGTTCCTCCTCCTCCTCCTCCTCGTCCTCCTCTTCGGTTTCTTCCTCCTCTTCGGACTCTTCTTCGGCCGAGTACTTCGTAGCGAGCGTCTGCGTGTGCTTTGTGTTTTTAGTATTGAAATTTACGACTAAAATGCACATTTCTGGGCTTACCGTCATCGTTTCGAGTGTGTTTTTTATGGTGATAAGCCAGCTGCGGTTGCGTGCTCGGGTTTTACACGTTGCACGCTTTCTACGGCTTCGAGGTTTTCCACTCAAAAGAAAAGCGACGCTGCTGCAGCCTGCATTATTGTTTTCTCCTTTGCGCCGCTTCTTCGTCGGCGTTATCAGACCAGGGCTGGCGAGCACGCGCAATGAGGGGCGTTGCCAGACGAGATCTAGCTTGAAAATAACTCAATTCGCAAAAAAGTCAGGAATTAAGGCTTTAGGTCTTACATATTATATTGATTAGCAGGCTTAACTTTGTAAATAATACTTAAAAATATAACTTCTCAAAAAAATGTTTTGCAAAAACACAAGAATGAAATTCTATTCTATTTGTTGTCTTTTCAAATTGTCAAAATAAGTCTGTAATATTTGGATTTTGACTTTTTTTTTTACCAATATTACAAAATAAATCTATTAAAAGAGCAGGTTCATTTGGCAGAGGAAATAATAGATATTAAAAATACAATTTCTCATCTATTACAATTGTAAAGAAATTGGATTCGCAATTTTACCAAATATGTTATAACGAAAATCTAAATTTCTGTAAAAAAGCATATTAACATATACATATCAATGGTCAGAGTAAATAGTGAAGTCTCTTGAAAAACTGTATGGTAATCAATAAAAAATACATGTGGTAGCAATATAATGTTATATTTTTTAGGTAATTTTAATGGGATATATAAATAAATAAATTCTCAGAACACATCTGTACTTTTAGCTATTTTTTTGGCATTCCCCAGCCAAGCGCTCATCCCTAGCCCATCAGCTGTTGTGCGGCGTGCAGTTACGTCGTCTTCGGTTATGAAAAGTCGCACTAAAAATTAATTTCGGGAAATTTGAATAAAAACAAAGTATAAAATGTCCAACAGCCATCTGTTTCTGAAGTCCGGCTTCCCCCGCGCCCCCCTGCAAAATGGCATGGGACGCTATGTCTGCCAACTGCAGCGACTTACCTTGAAATTCTGCAAAAACAACGGCTCCAGCAGAGGAATGCGGTAAAAAAACAATAAAATTCAGATTAAATTGTATAAATAATGGAAGGAAAAAATGCTCCAAACCAGGGACTTTATCGAGAACCACTTGCTGGACTTTGCCAAGGAGAACCCGGGGATTGTGGTCTATGTGAAACCGCGACGCCATCGTTCACCCGTTTTGGTGGGTGAATATCGTAAGTAAAACCTTAAAAATCTCCTAAATTTAAATGCTAAAATGGTAAAATACTTCCAGTGAATGGGGAGCGCGAGTGGCTGAGCTGCCGGAACAGCAGCCAGGAGGAGATCTCCAAGTGGATCGAGCTGCTGAGGACCCAGAACGGAAGCTCCAGCTCGCTTCGCCTGCGCAAAATGTGGCACACGGACGTGCCCTCCATCCAGGGCCCCTGGACGCCCTTCCTGCTCCGCTCGCCCGACTCCCAGGGCCAGAAATATCCCAGCCCGGAGGCCTCCAAGCCGCTGGACACCCCGCAGACCGCCACCGAGAAGCTGATTGAACTTTTCCGCGAGCAGAAGTTGGAGGCCGACGAGGTTTTGAGCAAAAAGCGAGCGGAATAAATTGGGGATAACAACTTAGTTTCTGGTAATTGTTTTATTCTTCTTTGATTTGTGGGTAACCAAATAAATATTTAAAGTTTAAACGACTTACTCAGCTTGAAATATCGACACTAAAGAGGAGTTATACGCGTACAAAGGTCCAAACAACTCCCCGATATTTGTGGGAAAGCTTAAGGAACAAAGTAGGAACACACAGCGTAGTTTTTAGTAATTTTATTTATTCTTTATAGTCAGAATTAGTTTGTGGTCAACCTACTAATTATTTAAAACCTAAAAAACTTGCTCCGCTTTTAAAATCTAACCGAATAAGGAGATATATGAGTAAAAAAGTAAACTTATTGTACCCCAAAATGTTTGGTCAAAACTTGGTACTATAAATTGAGGGATACACTAATTGTTTTATTCCATAACTATAGTATAACTATAAATAATTAGGTTGAAATAATTTTCTCGGTATCAAAAATTGAACAAAAAAAAAGGGAGATACCATGTCCGATCTACTAATTGTCTTTCGAAATGATTTTGGCGCCAAATAGATGCACAAATAGGGATTACACAACGTAGTTTTTAGTAATTTCGTTATTATTTATACCCCAATATTAATTTGTGGGCAACCCAATACATTTTTTAATCTCTAAACAATTTGCTCCGCTTGCAAAATCGAACCAAATAAGGAGATATATCAAAGTACCAAACTTGGCACTATTAAATGAGGGACACACTTAAGTAGTTCTTGTGATAATTGTTTTATACTTTACCTATAGTATACCTATAAATAATTAGGTCGAAACAATATGCACCATTTTAAAAATTTTACCTAAAAAGAGGATACAAAAGTCCGATCATCTTATTGTCTATCGATATGTTTTTGGCACCAAATAGATGCATTCCCTATTGGGAATACACAACGTAGTTCTTGGTAATTTATTTATTCTTTTTATAGTCAACACTGATTTGTTGGTAAACAAATGAACATCTAAAATCTAAACGACTAAAAGAGAGCTTGTTCCGCTTGAAATACCCAACCAAAAAGGGGTCATACACAATTCCGTTTAAATTATTCTCCTTAATCTTCTTTTGACGCCAAATAGATGCACAAATAAGGAAAACACAACATAGTTTTTGGTAATTGTTTTATTTTTTTTAAGTCAACACTGATTTGTTGATAAACAAATAAATATCTAAAATCTAACGACTAAAAAGAGTGCTTGCTCCGCTTGAATTGTCGAACCGAAAAAAAGGGTCATACAAAAAGGCGAACAATCTATTGTCCCGCGATATGTCTTGGGGGGGTTACTTGGAATGGAATATCAATGGTCTGGGAGTCGCAGAGGAATATCATAGGTAATGCTTAGGGTTAGTGACCCCTGAGGGGCTTGGAATACACAGAGGAATACAATAATCCGGAGAAGACGCGGCTAAAACGGGTTCTCGGTTCGACCACTTAGCATAACCAACTTATCTTAGACAAAGTGAGTTGTGTTGTATCGTATGTGGTGTTTGGTTAAGTACGTAGAAGTCTGAATCAGACTTAGGGTGTGCTTGGCGTATGTGAGGATATCCATGGATAATATGCGTTGTACAATAGTAGAGCGAGTTTTAAGAGTATCAAAAAGTAGACCACGAATATAGTAATTGCTTTCTGTGCAGAAGTATTTCCCATTTAACACTTAGACTTAACACACATTTATAAATATAATGTTACAGGCATACACGATCAACGACTTACACACCGATAAAAGCATTTTGCTTGAGTTTACAATTTCCGTTTGCTCGCTGAAAATTCCTTTGGCGAAATGCATTTGGTTTACCTAAATTTCACTACAATTACAATTTATGGTTCTCGATAACATCAAAATAATCGATACGGACGTCTTACACATTTTTGATATTGTTGTTGTCAATGATATCACTTCTCAAAAATTAACTTTAAACTCTTTCCCGCCTTTCCGCTGCTGTCTTTTTGCTGCTGTTTTACATCTAGATTTTCTTGTCTTTTGGTGTTGGTGGGTGAGCTAACATAGCAAGCTGCTTGCCGGTTCGTTCGTTCTGTGTTTTTTGGTATCGATAGATAGATAGCCTTTTCTTCATAGCACGCAGTGACAGCTCGGCGGTGACAGCTAGGCGACCCTCCTTAGAGCTCGCCCGCCTCCATGCCGGCATTGATGTCGGCCACGATCTTGCCCATCACCTCGCGGTATGGGGAGTCGGGTCTGAAGGCGGTTTCCAGCATCTCCGTGTCGCTGAAGAAATCAAATATCTCATCGATGCGGCCCAGCGATTTCTCTGTGAGATGCGGTCGCACGATCGTCTTGAGCGCCACTTGCGAATCGGCGAGCGACTTTTGCAGGTAGCCCACCTCAAAGGTGAAGTCCACCTCGTAAAATGATACCACAGAGAGTTGCGTGTTCTGCCGAGGATAAACAAAAGATAAGCATTCAAATTGATACGTCCATCCATCGCAACCGCGTGATATTCACCTGAAACTTGCGCTTAAAGTCCTCGGCCTTGCGCATCTCCGCCTCGCTGAACTGTTTGTTGCGGTGCAGCACCCCGATCTTGATCACTATCTTGATTATGTTCTTGATCAGTTTCTCCGCCTTGGCCTTGTCGCCGGTGTGCATCTTGCAGAGATTGTAGAGGTTGTCCAGCAGCGACGCCGTTGTTCCATCGATGAACACCTTTGCGATATTCTTAGTGGCCATGCGTGAGAGGATTTTCTTCTGCGCCCGCAGCCCGATATCTTGCGACTTGAACACATTGTCAGCCATGACTAAAGCGGATGAGGGAGGGGTTCAAGATATTATTACACTTTAGCATACTATCGTTGAATATGCATTGAAGAGCCATTGTGCCGGGTCAGAGCACAACAAAAGAAGAGAAAAAAAAAACTGAACAACCAAAGAGAAACACAACTGAATCCGCGCTGGATGCGGTTTTACCTTCCAAGTTCCAGTAGTCGACGCTCCAGAGCAGCAGACACTGCCGAAGCCCGGCCACCGACATGTTTGCTAATCACCGCGCACACATATTGTATTACACCGATCCGGGGAAGGCATTGATAAGAAATTACAGATATAAAAACATGCATGATTAGGCGGCGTTCATCAACCTGCGTATCTGGTAGATAAAGAAAACCAGGTTCTTTCTTCGATGCGTTCGCAGGTTTGCAGGTTTCTTTGTGTCGTAAGGGTAGTGAGTAATACTTAGATAGTGCTTATTCTACACCTCTTTGGGGTATTGTGGGTTGTGTTTGCTTGTATAGACTTTTTATTGGAAATGCAACCAAATACCTTTATAACCTCTAGATTCCAAACTCCTTTGACTTCAATTTGTTGAAATTTTTAGTTCTAACTTCGATGATTTCGGTGGTGAGCAATATTAGCTACTTGGTTTATCGGTATTTCTTTGGGTCATTATGTGTAATACATTAGAAAAGCAGCAATTAGGCTTTTTAGTATAAACACAGCCTGTTTGAAATCTTTCAACCAAAGCTTTCTCGAAATCTCTAGAGATTTTAGTCCCCTTGATGGTTTGGGTAGTGAGTTATAGTGTTTCCCTATATTTCTATGGGATATTGTGTGTTATACATACCTATTTATATAGATTTTCAACAGGAAGGGCAGGAAAATAATTTATGAACACGAGCTCGTAAATACTTGAATGTAAATTTTTCACAGAGACTCAATTCTTGACCCTTAAATATAACTTGTCAACGAAAATTCTTGCGAAATGTTTTTTGATTTTTATTTCAGTTCTTGCTTCGATTTTTAGTAGTGAGTCTTTTCGAATATTTTCTTAGTGTTATTGATCGTAATGCATACGTGTTTATATAGATTTGCTCCTGGAAATGCGGAATAATTAATGAATACGAGCTCTTTAATACTTGAATACTAATTTTTGACCCTCCTGTTCTTAACTCCCTAACTTCAAATTGTTAACCAAAAGTTCTCGAGATTTATAACGAATTTTTCTCTACTTTCGATGATTTGAATTGTGAGTTATACTAGATAGTGTCTTCCTGGGTTTATTGCAGGATATTGTATGAAATTCCTACTTATTTACAGAAATTTTCCACTAAAAGTGCCTTAAAATAATTAAGGAACACAAGCTTGTAAGCACTTGAACTTTAATCTTAAACGAACACTGTTTGATACTCCTTAATTTCTTTTTTTGTAACCAAAAGTCTCTCAATTTTTGTAACGATTATAGTTCCCCCTTCTATGATGTTGGTAGTGCCATACTAGATAGTGTTTTCCTATATTCCTTTACTATATTGTGTGCAATTTCTACTTATTTACAGGGATTTTCGACTGGAAATACAGCTTATAAGCCTAATAATACCAACTTATAACCACTTAAATGGGAATCTTAAACATACCCTGTTCTTGACACCAAGGCTCTTCAAGTCCTTGGATTTCTATAACGATTTCAGTACTCCCTTGGCAATTAATTAACGAACAAAAGCTGTTAAACACTTGAACTTCAATCCGTGACAAACATACCCCGTTGTTGCCTCCTCAACTCCCGACTTGTTAACCGAAACTCTCCCGATTGCGTGTGATTTATGGAAGCGTTCCCGTATTAATAATAGATGAGCAGCTGCCCTTTTTGGGTGGCGACTTCCAAGCGGATTCCAACGTTCTAACGGCCTGGCGTACGTGCCGGAGCCGCAAATGGCAGTGCGGCAGCTTGTGGCATGCGGCAGCCCGGCCAACTGTCCAAACAAGGAGTCTAGACCAGGGCTAGCGGGTCAAAAGAGTTCAGGCCAGAGTTCTGGCGCTGGTTTCTAATTTGGCTAAGTGAATTGCAGACACCAGGCCGTTCTAGATAGTTTTTAACCGTGCCAGGACACGGATGGCCTCCCCAAATGGCTAAGGTCACGCGAAGTGCAATAAAGGAGGCCCAGCCCCGAAAAACAGGGGGGGGAAACCCCACGCCCAAGGACAGCAGGGGAAGGCGGAAGTTCGCCTCAAAGGCAGGAAACCTCTTGTTTCCCCCTTGGCAGTCCTGCATTTGCGTGCTGGGAGTGTTATTGATTGCAACAGGAGGCCTCCCCCTCACACCCTCCCCCTGGGAGGGGGTTGGATTGTAATCCAAACTTTGGCGCCCTGCCCCGCTTACCTGGTTTTTTGTTGCTGCAGTCCTTGGCTGTATCCTTGAGTCCTGTTCGCTTTTTGTTGCGTTTTTTGAGGGAATGTATGGGGTTCCCTGGACCGTTTCAGGCTCCGAAATTGTAGAGCGGGCAAGGGAGGGGAAGCGACAGCATTTAAGTGCGTATTTGTTGACGTTGGACGACGGAAATATATGGGCAACTTCGATTGAACGGAAAACAAGTCAGCGGAGCAGCAACAAAAACAAATAGTGAGCCACAGTGTGACCATGAGAGTGGCAGGCGGAAAATGCTGATACCATTGCGAAAAGCAAAACAAAGGTGGAAGATTTTTAAAAACAAATTTAGGCAGCCAGCCCATTAACTTATATCTATAAGTAATGAAAAATTGGTAGAATTTTTTAATTGAGAGCATGATAAAGGTGCTAGGAATATAACAATGGGTAAATTTAATAACATGAAAATGGTCACAGTAACTTTAACACATGAGGTGCAAGAAATGCAACAGGACCAAAAGCATTCCTGAATTTTTAAATAACGGATTTTTAAATTACAATAAGTGGATCAAAGTGGCTATGCCATACACTATTGAGTTTAGAATTCCAAAATGCAAAGAAATGAAATTTCATAACGGAAATTTCATTCGCTTTAATGTTCAATATAAACATATAAGGAAAAATCTAGAATTTTCGTGCAATTTTAGATAGAGTTATAATAAAAATAATGCATTATATTAAATTGAATAAAAGTAGAATATTTTTAGATTTCCCAAGTCAAAATAAATAGTACAGTCCTATTCGTTTAACCAAGGATTAAACAAGGAATGGAAAAAGTAATAATATTAGGATTAGGCTCCCAGAGGTATAGCCTCTTCGCTTAAACATTCGAATGGCAAGAAAAGGGGAAACAAATTTAAATTTTCAAAATAAGAACGTATTCAAGCGGCAATGGTTACTTTGACTTAAACGTTTCAGATTGATTTTTACCAATTTATAATTTTCTGCCCACCAACAACTTTTAGAAAATATATTTTAGAATATATTTGAAACATGTAGAAATGTTCGTTATTTAACGATTAGATAAATCGTTGCATAATCTAAAATATCCGCGTATGTTTACTCGTAAAACGTTGACATAACAAGAGTGTGTTGGTATTTTCGGCGGTTGGCGGTCTTTTCTGAAGATTCGCGCCCGACGATTCGGACACGAAGTTGGTCACACTGCCCGAGGGTTCAGCTGCGTCGTTGAAAAACTGGAGTTCAATGCATCTGCAGGCTATTTTATTTCGAAGGAAATAACGAATTATCCGCTGGGAAAGGAATATCTGCGAACGCAGTCGCCGAGCCGGCCCAAAAATGAACATCTACAACAAGTTGCGCGCCAGGGAGCACGGTTTCGGTGAGTTTTTCACTTGGCGGGAGATTTTCACTTTTGGCGCCCGAATTCCTGCCAACAAAATCGTTGAAATTCCAACACTTTTCAAGGGTCGCCACCCAAAAAAGGCAACCCTTGAACAACTCTGGTGCACCTATCGTTGCTGAGCTCGCCCCTGGAGCTGAGTGCTTGCTCCCTGGGAAATTGCTGAGCCAGCAGAAACACTTTTTGGGGGGAAAAACTGCAACAAAGCCACGGCACTCATTTCCACACGGCATTCTTCGTTTTCACAGCCAACGAGCGGACCTACGACTTTGCCCTGCAACGCCTCTCCGTGGCCAAGGAGGACAGCTGGCGGGGCATCGCACCGGCAAGCTACTGTCCGGACTTCAATCCGGAGCCGCCGATCTTCTCCGCCAAGTTCGCCAACAGCGATGGATACCGGCACATCCTGGCCATTGCCAACGAGGATGGCAAGATCACGCTGCAGGACACCACCAAGCGCAACGAGGAGCCTGAGGAGCAGTCGCTGCCGGGCCTGCAGTGCCACTACAATGCCGTCTTCGACCTCGAATGGGCGCCGGGACAGATGCGCTTTGTCTCCGCCTCCGGCGACCACACGGCCAGGTTGTGGGAGGTCTCCGGCTCCGGGATACGCGGCCTCAACTCCTACGTGGGGCACACACGGTCCGTCAAGTCGGCGGCCTTCAAGCGAACGGATCCCGCGGTGTTTGCCACCGGCGGGCGGGACGGTGCCATTCTGATCTGGGACATCCGGGCGAATCTCAACATGGATCTCACCTCGCGCGTGGACAACTGCATCTATAGCGGCCACACGGGCGGCCCGGCCACACCCAGTTCGCAGCGCAAGCAGCGGACACGCACCCCCAAAATGACCTCGGGCACGACGTCGAGCAGCATCACGGGCCTGGCCTTCCAGGACAACGACACGCTGATCTCCTGTGGCGCCGGCGACGGGGTGATCAAGGTGTGGGACCTGCGGCGCAACTACACGGCCTACAAGAAGGAGCCGCTGCCCAGGCACAAGCTGCCCTACGCCGGCCACTCCACGTTCCGCGGCTTCACCAATCTCATCGTCGATGCGGCCGGGACGCGGCTGTATGCCAACTGCATGGACAACACCATATACTGCTACAACCTGGCCTCGTACTCGCCGCGCCCGCTGGCCTGCTACAAGGGGCTGCGCAACTCCACGTTCTACATCAAGTCCTGCCTGAGTCCGGACGGAAAGTACCTGCTCAGCGGCAGCAGCGACGAGTTGGCTTACATCTGGAACCTGGAGCACGCCGAGGAGCCGCTGGTGGCCCTGTCCGGGCACACGGTGGAGGTCACCTGCGTGGCCTGGGGCTCCAGTCACGACTGTCCGATTGTCACCTGCAGCGACGATGCCCGCCACAAGATCTGGCGCATTGGCCCCAGTCTGGAGGGGCTGAGCGAGGCGGAGCGCACGGAAAGGTACCGCGGCTCGTCCTCCTTCGTGAGGGAGTTCGGCAAGAAGGCCACGACCTCGTCCAGTCACAAGTACAACCTCCGCGATCTGGAGTCCACGCCGAGGTCTCTAAAGCGTCTCATGGAGCAGAACGAGCGCACGCCCGGCTCTGTGGAGAAGGTGCCCGCGAAGCGCTCGTTTCTGGACATGTTGGGCGTGGCGGGCGGGGAGGCCGATGGCTCCGAGCAGCCGCAAAAGCGAGCCAAGCCACTGGAATCGCGTGGAAGAAGGCTCTTCGGTCCCTCCAGCCAGGAGACGCGGCACATTCAGCTGCAGGCCATCAACGAGGAGGAGGCCTCGCCCGCAAAACGGCAGAAGGAGAACAGCACGGCGGAGGATGTGTCGCCACTGCCCAAGCTGCTGAGCACGCCCAATCACTCGCCGCTGAGCGAGAATGTGAACCACATGTACACCTCCCCGCCCACCACATCAGCGGCTGCCGCTGCAGCGGCCGCAGCAGAGGCTTCCAGTCCCGCCCCACTCTCCTCCGCGGCCATCTTCTCGCCCACCTCCAACCTGCCCAACTACGTGCTGGACGGCGAGGCGCCCCATCTGGGCATCATGTCGCCGAAGCGCAAGGCCAAGGAGAAGGTCGACTGGCTGACGAATATCAGGAAACAAAAGCTGATGAGCGTCCGGGCGCATGTGACGCTCAGCGAGAAGATGAACGAGGAGCAGCAGGCGGATGTGCTGGCTTCGCCGCGCCTCCAGAGTCTGCGGCAATCCGAGTGCAGTCCGCGCCTGCAGTCCACGCCCCGCCGTCGCATCTCGCACACGGACGGAGGCGGTGGAACGCCCGCCAGCAGCACCGCCCACTCGCATTCCCAGCCCCGAACTCCCACGTCCAGTCGGAGGAACAGTGAGACGACCCTTCTGCGATTCTTTAGCGTTCAGAGGAGCAGCAGTGTGACGGCAGAAGAGAGACCGCCAGCCTCGAATACAGCTCCCTCGTCCCCCAATCCACCTGTAGTGGCCTCTGTCCCTAACGTTGCCACGCCCCTCAGCATGCACACGCCCACGTCGACCACGGTGGGGAGCGATTGACGCGGAAAGCACCATTGCACTTTTAGTTTTAAGCGGACATTGTTTAAGTTATTTTATGTAGATCGTAGGTCGCACATTTCGCGGGACGAGTTGGTAACCGACTCCCCGCGCCCTTTGTACAGAAACCATACAAAAACAAGACTAATGTATCCAAAAATAATATACAAAAGATGTTCCCCTTTTTGTATTACAACTTGCGATGGGTTTCCTTTTAAAAAGTATGCTTTTTTTTATTCTTTTTTTTTTTGGCATAATCAAATTATTTGCAAGTGGCACGCGTGACTATTGAAGCTTCTTCTGCTGCTCCCTTCTGACGGCGCTGTTCAGTCGCATCGTCTGGAAGAGTTGCTTGGCCACACCGCCCAGGAGAAGCAGATGCGAGAGGTGCAGGGCTCCGCTGGAGAAGTTGGTGCTGGGATAGGTGTTCCAGCAGTACTCGATGAGGCCCAGGATGAGGCATTTAACGCCTAGGGAGTAGGGGGTCGACCAGGCCAGGTAGGGCAGCGAGTGGAAGTACCAAACGTAGAACTGATAGTGCAACGATCTGGCGCACGCCACGCCCACCAAATTGCTCAGGAAGAAGGGCAGCAGGGCCAGTTGGGTGCAGCGATCAAAGTGGATGCCATAGCGCTCGGGTTCCGATTGACTTGGAGGCGCCTTCGGGCCGGATGCCTTCTGCAGGCTTTTCTCAAAGGCCTTCAGGAAGGACTTTTGCTCGTTGGTGAACTTTTCCGTTTCCTTGTCCTTGGCCGACTTCTTGGTCTTCTTTTGGTCCTTGACATCGCGATTCTTTTGAGCTATTTGGGGCTGCAACTGATCCTCAACCCTTCGCAGGCGGACATAGCTCTGGAAGAACGTCCAGGTGGGTTTGGCGAACACCAAAAGCAGCACCAGATGCACTCCCAACAGTGACAGGTGGAACGATCGGTTCTCGAAGAACTCCCTGGTCAGGAACCTGTAGTTCACCGTCCACTTGTGCTCGAAGATGCGTCCCAAATCGAAGCTCCCGCGCAGATACTCCACGGGATGGGTGAGCAGAAACGGGGCGCCCAGCAGGAGTTGTATTACTCCACAAATTGCCAACTGGAGGATGGTCTTCAGCACTCCCAAGTTGGCCAGATAGAACAAAAAGAGAGCCGGAGCATACAGCAGGATGTTCATCTTCACCCCGACCGCCAGGCTGAAGAGGGCGCTGCCCAGGGACCATCGGCGGTCTAGGAGGAGATTGAGGGAGGCGTAGAGCAGGAGCACGGCCACCGGATCGTTAAAAAGCCGCAGCACGTAGATCGAGTGGATGCGATACGAGGTGAAGGCACTTAGGATGAGCACATAGGGCGGTACCTTGCGGCTCTTGGCGTAAAGCCGCAGCACCAGGGCCAGCTGCAGCAGGTAGATCCCCGAGAAGATGTACTGGGCCAGCCGGACGTTGGTTCCCTGCGAGGTGACGAAGTAGAGAGCCGAGTAGATGTAAACGAAGGCGGCAGGATAGACCAGAGGGCCGGTGTCGCCTGAAAATAACATTGGGAAGATGCACAATTAGACTTCATACGTTAGAGCTCTAAAATAATGGAATTTCCAAACTTAATGCTAGCCAGAAATAGGAAATGGTAATTTTCCTGAAATATATTTCAAGCATATGTAACATAATACAATTATTGATTATAAATTTTTAGAAGAATTTCTTTATAATAATCTTTATAATATAATAAATATGCAAGTCAAGTGAATTATTAACCCTTAAAAGTTACCATTTTGTCAGGCACATCATGATTGAAATATCTTAATAAGTCTTAATTTTGTAAAACTATTTAAAAATTGCTAAATATCTTACGTTTATCACAAAACTTCCAATTCCTAAATGCAAAAATATCATTGCAACTATCCTTAATTTTCTAACGATTAATGTTTTTAAGATCTGATTAGTTTTAAGTAGTGTAAAAGTAGTTGTTGCCGAGTTTTTTGTCTTTCTTTATATATACAATGGAATTTTTAATCCAATTCCATAAAAAATTTATATATTACATGTAATTTTAGATGATAATTAAAATGCATAAGACTGCCCTTAAGTTAATTTATTGGATCAAGCTGATATAAAATTTGAAGTCTTCAAACATTCCGTTACGGCTTTCAAACTGTCATCGGACAGCTGACACAGATGACATTCCCCATTCGATAGACCCAATCGATAACCGATTCTTGAGACATTCCGAGGCGACGGCACACAGAACGACAACAACGTTGGTATTTTCCGGCCTTTTGGTATTTGGCATGTGTTACGGCATGTTGACGGAAAACCCGACAGTTTTGTGGAAAAATGATTTCGTGTAAAAATTTGATCGTATTTCGGCAACTGCCGGCGCTGCGACGCTGCCAAGCCAACTGCCTGCGCTCCGCCCTGCTTACCACCGCCTGTCACCCACCCCCGGCCTGCCTGGCATTGAATCTGAATGTCACCTGGAGGATTGGTCCCGGAACACAGTCGCCCCCCGCTCGCGGATTCCACACCTCGCGCCGCCACCTGGCCAAGGACTACTACAAGACACTGGGCGTGGCCAAGAACTCGAATGCCAAGGACATCAAGAAGGCCTACTACCAACTGGCCAAGAAATACCATCCGGACACGAACAAGGACGATCCGGACGCGGGCCGCAAGTTCCAGGAGGTCTCCGAGGCCTACGAGGTCCTCAGCGATGACCAGAAGCGTCGCGAGTACGACACCTACGGCCAAACGGCCGAGAATATGGGCCGTCAGGGTGGAGGAGGCTTTCCGGGCGGCGGTTTCGGCGGCTCCGGGCCGGAGGGCTTCTCCCAGAGCTGGCAATTCCGCTCCAGCATCGATCCCGAGGAGCTCTTCCGCAAGATCTTCGGCGAGGGCAACTTCCGCACCAACAGTTTCGATGATTTTGCCGACTCAAAGTTCGGCTACGGTCAGGCCCAGGAGATGGTGATGGATCTGTCGTTCGCCCAGGCGGCGCGCGGTGTCAACAAGGATGTCAACGTGAATGTGGTGGACCAGTGCCCCAAGTGTGCCGGGTCCAAGTGCGAGCCGGGCACCAAACCCGGTCGCTGTCAGTACTGCAACGGCACCGGCTTCGAGACCGTCTCCACGGGCCCCTTTGTGATGCGTTCCACGTGCCGCTACTGCCAGGGAACGCGGCAGCACATCAAGTACCCGTGCAGCGAGTGCGAGGGCAAGGGCCGGACGGTGCAGCGCCGGAAGGTGACGGTCCCTGTGCCGGCGGGCATTGAAAACGGCCAGACGGTGCGCATGCAGGTGGGCAACAAGGAGCTGTTCGTCACGTTTCGCGTGGAGAAGAGCGACTACTTCAGGCGCGACGGTGCCGATGTGCACACGGACGTGGCCATCTCCCTGGCCCAGGCCGTAATGGGCGGGACGGTGCGCGTGCAGGGTGTCTACGAGGATCAGTGGATCAATGTCGACCCAGGGACATCGTCACATCACAAGATCATGCTGCGCGGCAAGGGGCTGAAGCGTGTGAATGCCCACGGGCATGGCGATCACTACGTGCACATCAAAATCTCGGTGCCGGACTGCAGGAAGTTGGACAAGGAGCGGAAGGCCCTGATGGAGGCGTATGCCGAACTGGAGGAGGACACGCCCGGGCAGATACACGGAATCGCACGGCGCACAGATGGCAGTAAGAAAGCAACGTAAATAACCCTCCGATCTACCAATGCAATCTCTGAATGTGTTACTTGGAGCTTGAATTCGTAGTTATTAAATATATAAGCGTGATTTTAGTACTCGATTTGTGTTAAATTATGGTATTTCTGTCTTTCGTCCCCCCTCATACAAACTATCGTTGCAGCGCAGGCGCGAGTGAAGGATCTAAAGGAGCAGCCGCAGGCGCAGGAGCAGCAGCAGCAGAAGAAGGAAGAGGATCCAAAGGAGCAGGAGCCGATTCCCGATCCCGAGAAGCTAAAGCAGACCAAACAAAAGGCCAAACTTCCGAGGAGGACGAAACGAAAGAAGGCGGCGGATCCGGACAAGGCGACAGCGGAGGCTTCCTAAACAAAATCAAATCCATGTTCAACTGACCGTTTTTTTGGCAAGCCAAACAAACCAACGCTTGGAGGCCGATTGTGTTTTTTAGTGTCTAAGTTAACGCACGTTATTGTTGCTAAGGCTTAATCTAAGTTCGGGGCTGAAATCGAGGGACACCCAATCGCCCCTACGTTGTGTATATTCCGAAACCATTTGAAACTCAAAGAAGAATAAACCAAATTCGCAGTGGCAATTGGAGATTCTGGGATTTTCATTCAATTTCCTCAAGTTGCAAGGAGATTTCGTCAGCCAACGAAATCTATTATACTTTCTCTATGTTTTGGTTTTTATATTCTAAAATAATCGACTTTATGACTTTCAATTATACTGATTTGAAGACTATTGAAAATAACTACTATTTTCAATCAATCGTTTCTCGAAAGGTCTTCGTATTTTACTTTAAATTCGAATTACCCATGGGATTTTCTAGAACTAAAGTGTACAACGTTGTAATGGGTTGTAAACCAACAAAATATTTTCCCCAATTGGCTTACTATTTCTCGACTTCTTTTAAATATATGGATTAAAAGACGATTATAGTTGAATATGATTGCTTGGGATCATATCTAGCGTCAGAAATCCCTTTAAAATCGTAAATTTTATTACAAAATCATTAAGCAACTATACAATTTCATGAAAGCAAGTGTAAAATTTCGTAACCTTGAAGATTCTTGAGGTTGTACAATAATTTTTACAATTTCCAATAGGATTTTGTTAGAAAATGAAACGTTATGGGCAGTAAAGGTTTTCTTTGAAGATGAGGATGATTTAAATGAACTATTGCTTTCAATCTCCCTTAAAATCCCTTTAAATTCTGAAAACCCAATGGACTTTAAATTTAATAAGCATCTAAATGTTTTTATGGATCAGATTTGTAGAGGTAAATGAAAACAGGTGCAGGGTAGTGTTTCCAATTGGATCACCTTGGAGATGCCAGAAATTTTCATTAAATTGTTTAAGATGTTCTCGTTCATGTTTTCTTAAAATTTGTTATTTTTAATATGGAAATTATACCAATTTAACGACGATTGAAATTTAATATAGTTTTCAATCATATCTCCCGCCAAAGGCAGTCACCAATCCCTCCAAAAAACTATAGCAACCCAATTGATTTAAATCTATGTTATATATTTATGAATCTGAATGGAAACAGGTGCAGGATCGCGGTCCCAATCGGGTCACCTGTCGCCTGCTGGCGTCTAAAAATAAACCGGGAACTCACCTCGCAGCTGCGCATAGTTTGTGGTGCCGTTGAGGAAGCCCTCGCACTCCTGCATGTAGGCCACCCAGTCGATCTCCGTGTAGGGAACATGCCGGATCACCACCACGTTGATGACGAACTCCGCCAGCAGGATGAACACGGAAATCAGGGGAATTGCTGCCGGCTCCAGGAGCAGGTACTTGAAGAACTGCACGTTCAGGTATTTGTCCAGCAGCGACTGAAAGAAGTTCACGGATTTGCGACGCCGCACCGCCGGACGGTGGCTGGTGCCCCTGGGTGGCGGCATTTGTGTGATAACCGGCGAAAAATACAACAAAATAAGCGCACAATTTCACGGCAATAGGAAAGCCGGAATAAACAGCTGTTGCGTTCAATGTGTTGAATTCGAGCAACAAAGTGTCATCGCTAAATGTATCGATTGCACGGGAATTGAAAATAACGAACTGTGCGAAAGCTTTAGATGGCGCCAGTATTGTCGTTCAAAATAGGTGTTACAATTTAAAAGTTATTGGGATAGTTTGTAATTGCATAGAAAGGTACACACATGAAACTAAAGAAAACTATTATTAATTAGCTGTATATGACTTATTAATAATTGGTTTAAAAAGAATTCGCAACCGTTAAAGGCCCAAAAATTTAACATTTAATAAATTTGAAATATGCCAATTAAATTTGACCACTTGCCAATTAGTTTAATTAAATATTAATTGGGAGTATTAAGGGATCCAATTATTCGTCTGTTTGCCACGTAATCTGTGTGTTTACACGTAACAATATTAACATACAGATATTTGTTGAATTTTCCTTCGCCCCTGCACTTGTCATTATTCGACGTCCCATTGAAATAATCCTGAAATGCATGTTTTTGACTATGATGGACATGCAGTTCGTACATAGGCCTCGGGGCGGATTAAAACACACAGCACATGCCCGAGTAATTATGTGGTTGCAGTGCAGTAAATTTAATACTTCTATTGAGCGAAATCCTCGCCGGGGGGAGGGCGGTGTGTGGGGGGGAGGCCCTGTGGTTGGGTGGAAGTGCGCAACAGGTAAAAAACCAATCAGCTCATGGCCAATTTGCAGGGCAGATTAACGCCCGGCGCTGTCGTCACCGATGCGTGCGCGTGGTGTATGAAGTGGATAATGTGAGTGTGGGCGGGTCAACCAGAGTTAAGTGGGTGGCAGCGAGATTGGTGGCTCTGGAAGGCTCAACGCATTGCCGAGATGACTGTATGTACATTGTACATACTTATTTGCTGAGGGCAAATTGTGTAACCCATGTCCGGGGCGGTTGAGGAGGACGCGGGACGAACACGGTCTGTCTATCGGGTTACAACAGATAGCCCACGGAGCAGAATTAACCGCCACCCCCCCGCCTTCTGGGAGCCCACATCCTTCCAACATGTCCCACCACGCGGTTCGTGGTTGTTCGGCAACGGTTTGCGGGGCAATTAAATGGCAACCAAGAGCCATGGGATGTGAATGTTTCCCCGATTTCCCGGCCTTGTTTCTGGCTCTGTGTTGCCGTTACCATTGCCGTACCACGTTTTTATTTCCCGACACATTAATTGTGTCCACTGCACCGTGTGTGCACAAAAAGTTTTGAGAGTCCTATCTCGGTGTCCTCTGTCCTCTGTCCTCGCCCGCCGCCAGGACCATTTACCTGTGCAGCCAGCTGAGAGACTGAAATGCCACCAATTACTCCGACATATCGAAACGACAACAAAAAACAGATAACAAAACCATTTACAGCCATTTCGCCTGCGGGCCATCACCGCTGCTGTCCTGTGCAATCGGAATTCAATGAAGGACTTTTTGGTTAGCGATGCATTCACTCGGATTTTTCAATATCTGGCAAAAATATTTCACATAATTTACAGGGGGCCCATGGAAATATTTTCGTTGGCCAGTGAATGAACGATTCGCTTAATTGTGGAACTCAATAAATTGTATTCAGCAACAAGCATTTATCAAGTGAACATTGTTTACATACCGATGTTGCAATGCGCATTGAAAGCAATCAATATCAAGCAAGCCATCGCAAATATGCCAAACCGGAAGATAAAACATTTCATTACATTTTTCGAAAAAAACCACCTTTCGTATTTGTCTGGCAATGGGAAATATTTGCACAATGTTTTCATCTTTTCTAATAAAAAATCGTTGCATTTTAAATTAATAAAAACTGAAGCGGAGAGCAACCCTGATCTCTTGTTAGTTTTAAGCCCTACTGTACTGGTTTTCTGGACATGCATCCTTTCGTATTTTTCTGAATTCATCGATTCATTTCAAATAAACCACAAATCGAAACGAACTGATACTTTGCAATGGTATCGTTTGATATTTGTATGGAAATGGCAAATATTTGCACAATGTTTTCATCTTGCCAAATGAAATATCGTAATAAATTCAAAAAACTGCATCCAAACTGATACTTTAATCTTTTGCTAGTTCAAAGCCTTACTGTAATGCTTTTCTGCTCACGTATCCTTCCGTATTTGCCATAATTTATCGATTTCGTATTTTAAATTCATCGATTAATTTAAATTAATCATAAACTGAAGAGTAGAGTCACCTTGATCTCTTATTAGTTTTAAGCCATACTGTACTGGTTTTCTGGGCCTGTATCCTTTTGTATTTGTCTGAATTCATCGTTTCATTCAAATTAATCAAAAACTTAACCGGACTGCTGCTTTCTGCTCTTCTGGAAAGCATTCTATGGAAGTGTGAACATATGCCTCTCATGTTTGTCGTCTGAGTTTTTGTGGGTCAATCGAGTCTGATGGTGGCTATCGCCGCATGAACTATAGAACTAAATCGGTCATTTCTTATCGGTCGCCTCAGACACATGCCCACAGCCGCAGCCGCAACAGCACTCGCACTCGCACTTTTGATTGGCCTGCACACACAGCCTCTAGCCGTTTCTAGTGTGTGTGAGAAAATTGTTTATTAATCAATAATAATAATAATCTACAGGCGCACATACGTGCATATAGTATGTGCGAACACCGGTAGGTACATTGTGGCCAGTACGGGGGTACGACGAGTTCGTGTATGTGCGTTCCTGTATCAGCTCTGTTATCAGGCCGCTGCTGCTGTTGCTCCCATTGCTGATAAGGCTAGCAATTGCTGCTGCCTTACTTTAATGCAAATCTCCAGCATTCAGCCCATTATAGTGGCGGATAGAACTTTGCACTCGGCCGCTTATTAATTTCCCATCGCATTCATTGCCTTTGCATTTTATTGTCTCACGATTTAGCTATGAAAACAGGGACGGGCGCTGCATATATCGCTGCCACTTAATGGCAATGTGCAAGTGGGTGGTGGGAGGCAGGAGGCGGTCCGGGGGCGGGCTGAAGAGTTGAAGCGGAAGCGGGGAGGGGGCAGCAAAGCATCTCGGAAGAGTAAACAAAGCCACGGCTCAATAAATCGCTTGTTTGGCGAGCTTTTGCTGCAGCGGAGGTTCGAGAAATCGAACTGTTGGCGCCAATAATTTCCATTTTTTTATTACCGATTTCCTGCTTCAGTTACGACAATATAGTTAACAGTTTTCTATTTAACAATGGTTGTCTGGGTTATCAGGGCTATCTAGAAGGTAAATGTTAGAAAACTTAATAATATATTCTATTTCTTGAAAAAATATTCATAGACGGGATTCTTGAATTTACGAGAAAACGAGAATTTTCCAATTTGTTTGTTTACAAGTTACATTTTCAGACAAATACTTTTATGACTAATTAAGCATATTTTTATCCTATCCTATTTTGAGAGGGAAAATAGCAATAATTTTTTTTTTTTTTAACGATTTCCTGCTTTAGCTATGTTACGACAATCTAACATAGTTAAGAGTTTACTGTTTGCAAAAATGTAGGTTGGGTTATTAGGGTTTTCTAGAAGGTACATACATGATTTAATATAATCTTTCTTTAGAAGAAAAAAAATTTTTAGCCCCGGCTCTGAATGAGAATTTTTTAAGACAACGAGAATTTTTCAATTTGTTTAAAAGTTACATTTTTAGGTAAATAATTTTACGACTACTATTTTATCCCATTATAAAAGGCTAAATGAAAATGTATTTAAATGGAATTTACTTACTTATATTGCCTATTTCCTGTTTTAACAATAAAAGTCAACATTTTTAATTTAAAATCTCATTTTTCAGAGTTTTCTGGAAGTTGAAAGTAATGACACTTTTTTTTGGCGGAGTTTTTAGAGCCCTAATCCTTTACTTTTCAGGATGCTTTTATGTTATCCCATTTTAAGAGGCACAATGGCAATAATTTATTTTCTTTTGTTAAGAATTTCCTGATTAAGTTATAAAAAAATAACTTAATAATTTTGTAGTCTGAAAATTTCAGGTTAAAAACGTTTTTAAAATAACTTTTCTTGGACAAATATTTGGGGAAACATATGTAAAATAGATATAGTTTACTAGAAATCACGATCATTCCAGTATTTCATAGATTTCTGATCGCCAGTGTGAAAAGTATCTGCAAGTTTGAATTTCATCCGATTTTGAGCGGAGAATAGCGAAGCGTGCTATTCTGCTCTTCTGCTTTCCCGAGGGCGTTTAGAGTCCGCCAATTGTTGACTCTTTGCGGTTGGTTGGGGAGGGGGGCAGGGAATGGATTGGGTGGGGCTGAGTGGGTGAACGGTCGAGGGGAGCGGGAGGTGGGCGGAGGGGCGGTGTGTGGCCAAACAAAACCGTTGATAATTGAGCGGCACACATTTGCATCTACTCTCGCATCCACAAGCACTTCGGCACACTCACACACACACACACACACACACACACACCGGGTTTTATAGGCCTCAGCCATTTAAGAGTTCAATCATACGAAGCGTCGTTGTTGTTGGCGCTTCGTTGTCAATGCGATAGTGGGACGTCGTTGTTTTTCTTATTGTTATTGTTGCCGCGCTGTTGTTGATTCTGTCGCCTATTATTGCTGCTCTCAATGTTGTTGTTGCTTTTTTACATGTGCTCGCCACATACATATTCTGAACATAAAAAAAATATGAAAAGAGACGCCGGAGACAGAAAAACAACTGTACATTTCGAATGTCTCCCAAGTGCCCTACAATTAGAGCTTATTTTCAATACATCTAAATTTATATTAAATTATAATAAAAAATTAAATTATTTATTTAAATACAAAAACGCTCGTAGATGATCGAAGGCCATCATCGATATCGGAAACTGGCGGATCCGCTTCTTCAGCTGATCCCTCGTCTTCAGGATGTCTATCAGGTCACGGTTTGGCGGGGGGATCTAAAATTACTTACCCAAAAAATTCGACTGGGAACTCTTCCCCAGCTAGGTCCTCGTCTTTAGGATGTCCAATATGAAGATGAGCAGGTCACATTTTGGCGGGAGGATCTAGAAAAAGAAGAAAGTTAAGAAGAAGATATTTGACTTACCCAAAAATATTCAATTGGGGACGTTAACCTAATGATTTGTTTGCTAGAACTAGTTGGGAATTACAAGTTTTGCCGGAAAAAGTTTTTTAGTTAAAAAAAAAATATTGTTGGCCTCTTTAAGGCCAATAAAATAGCAGTTTGCAAATGTGGATTGTTTGCGTCCACGTGACAGATTTATTTCATCTTTACCCAACAACAAATAATAATCCGCATTGTATCACTAAAAATAACAATGTAACATAAATATTAGTTTAATGCATTCTGTTATTAGCAAATAATCTGGCGACATGTGTGTCTTAAATGGGCTCGTTTTACATATGTATATTGTAAAACTATAACAGCGAAATGAGTTTTAATTCTTTCAAATAATGTAATGTAATAACGTTATGAAGTTTGTTAGGTATTTAATAGGGGTTACTGCTGCCTGCATATGTATGTCCTTTGTATAATGTTGTTTGGGATTACTATGTCAAAAGTACATTTTGCTTACGCTCACATTTCTCCTTGACGCCCGAATATTGTTTCTGGGAAAGGCCCCATTCCGTCTCGTGTATCTTAATCAATTAGCAAGTGGAATCGCCCTCCTTGCCCCATCCGAGTAGGGTATTGTGAATGCAGGGTAACCCTAGGCAACGGCAACGGCAACAAAGGCAGCAGCAACAAATAGCCGAAGTGTTGTTTCTCATGCGCCTACTAAGCTTCCCCCCCTATCCGGCCCTCCCCCCAGGCCATGTAACCATGCTGCCTGCCTGTTGCTGTTGGGCTCCCCTCCCGCCGCGACCCGTTCTCGTTGCACACAGAGCCGTACGCTCTCTCGTGCTCGCCGCTCGGCTCCTCCATCGTGTTCGCTGCCGCTGCGCCGTCGTCGTCAGCTGTTGTGGGGCCGATTTGAGTGGCCGTCGTTGCTGTCAGTGCTCCAATCCAAGTTTGTCGCTGGTCGCGCTCGGTTGTACCGCTAGTCAACGCGCCAACAGCGAGAGGCGTTCGCACCGCACGCACCGCACACGATAACACGATAACACCTCCCACCCGCCCAGCCCCCCCCCGCTCCCGTTCCGGAAAAAAGGCGCCGAAGATCGCGGGAAATCGGCGATATCCGATATATCGGATAAGCCTTTTTATTTCGTTTCGTTGTGGTAAATTACCGAAATTGCAGTGATAGCGCTATATAAACAAAACAAAAAACAAACAAAAACAAATCAAATATTTTGTATAGAACGGTTGAAAAGCAAAAATCATTGTTATTGCATGGAAAATTACTACAGAAATTTCTTGTTCAGTGTGCCGGGCAAAAGCAAAACCAAAAGCAAAAGCAACTGGCAAAGCAAAAGGCAGCAGCAACAATAAGCGAGCAAAACAACAACTCAATCCGACACAAACCGAAACCGAAGCAACAACAAGGCAATGGCAAAGGCAACGGCAAAGGCAAAAGCAAAAGCATAAATTAGATTGGCCTCATAGGCGAATAACGAATAACAACGAGCCCGAGAGCCCGCGTAAACAAATTAAACGACTGCTGCCTCTGCCGCTGCTGCTGCTGTTGTTGCTGTTGAATTTAAATATAAACTATTATTGTTATCTGCACCCCTGCTGCCCGCGCCTCTGCCTCTGCCTTTGCTTCTGCTTGTTGTTACCCATTTTTCGCAGTGTCTTTCGCCCGGTTTTCGCGCCAAATGCAATCGATCCGGGGAGGGAGGGAAATTTCGTTCAACTTACATAATTAATGAGCGGCCAAGAGCGTAAATCAAACACAAAGCCTGCCCAAGAATAATTTAAGAGGCGGCGAAAAGCCCGCGTCACTTCGCACTTGCTGTTTCGAAAGCTCTCTGCCCTCCTCCCAAAATTCTGATCGTAACACATTATTTCCTCCACAGTTGTTCGTGTTTTATGTTTGGCACTCTTTAGTTTTTCCCATTTTCCAACTGCAATTGCTTTTTATCACCCCCCGACCGAGTGTGTGTGTTATCAGAGCGGCGAAAACGCTTCCCAACAACCGAAAAAACCGAAAAAGAAAGCAGAACTCCTCGCACTATCAGCGCGACAAAAAGACAAACAAACACGGCGGCCAGAGCAGCCAGAGCGGCCAAAAAGTAACTACAAATTAAACGAGATACTGCAGCGGCAAAGTAAATGAAGAGTGGCGATTCCATCCCGCTGTCCAGAGGTAAGTATCCGGGGGATTACGGCAAAAAATTTGCAATCGAAATACCTGAAACGCAAGCCCCAGACCCTGTCAGAGAGCCTGCCAGGGAGCCTGCATCCTTGTTATTGAACTTTTCGAGACTTCCTGCCAAAGGAAAGGAATGGCAGACCAGGGCAGGCAGGCAGGCAGGCAGGCTTGCTTGTTTGCTTACATTTTTTGTAAACGGATATTGGCCCTCCATTTGCAAGGGATGCAAAATGAACTTACAAAATGGGGTGCTGGTAAGAGGCTTTCGGGCCAAAAGTGAGGGTCCATTAGTGTTTTGACCGAAGCCAGAAAAAATACACAAATTCCGAAGTGCACAGGGAGAAGTGTTTGTAACTTTGGATGTATGCCAATTATATGTTTCCAAATGCCCTAGATTACCAGGAATATTCGAGTTGGAAGTTGCAGCAAATTGTGAAATAGAGTACATGCATGTGCATGAATCCAATCTTCCCAAATGCTTTTGATTGAAATAAATATTCGAGTTAAATACAACTTTTTCAAATTGTATAAAAAACTCACAAATTCCTCAGAGCACAGGGGAATATGTTTGAATCTTTGGGGTAGATAACACTAGATATGTATGTACTTTAAATGTATGAATTATTTGTTTTCATATGCCCAAGATGACCAAGAATATTCGAGTTGGAAGTTGCAGCAAATTGTGAAATACAGTACATGCATTTGCATGACTCAAATCTCAAATCGAGTTTAATACAAATTTTTAAAATTGTATCACTAAAGCCAGGAAAAAACTCAGAAATTCCTCAGAGCTGACACTAGATTTTTATGTACTTTAAATTTATGAATTATATGTTATTCAATGGCCAAGATTACCAGGAATATTCGAGTTAGAAGTTCCATGCATGTGCATTAAACCAATCTTTCTAAATTCCTTTGATTGAAATAAATATTCGAGTGTTTGGAGTTTAAATTACATGTTTCCAAATGCTACAACGAATATTCGAGTTTAATAAATACCACAATGATTCGTATTTTAGAAATTTACAAAAGCCCAAATTTATAATGAATCTTTGAGTAGGCTTTTGAGTTTTTGGGGTTGCAATTTAGGATAATTTCAAAATATTCAAATTTTTTGAGCTAGTTTTTTTGGCCATGTAGGAATTCGGGATTGATTCGGAACTTACCTGACGATTTGGTTTCCATTTTCTGGCATTAGCCCTAAAAGGACTCGGGCGAACTCCTCTGCTGTACCCTTCTGTCCCGTGATGTCTCCCCCAAAAACCCCAAGTTTTTGCTGTTCATGTGAGGTCTGCGGTGGGGCAAACAAGTCCTTGTCTGGTTTTCTGTCAGGCTCAGAGGCTTTTCCTTGCAAAACTCTTCCAACTGAGTGACTGCGATGTCGGCAACAGGTATTTTCGGGGCAAAAACCAAGCAAAATACAGACACATCATCGTCTGGCGGCCCTGTCGAGTGTTTCGAATTCAATTTTTACAGCATTTGATTTGCTTTTGCCACACAATTTCGAGTTGAGGAAATTGGCACTTGACCTACCGCACGGGAATCTAAATTAAGCAGCATGTTTTGTGTGCGTTTCTTCGCTCTCCCCGTCTCTTTCCCTCCCCTCGCCCCCCCCAGCCCTCGCTCTGGCCGTCTCTTTCTTTTACCCGTGCGGTTGCTTCATACGGCAGTTTTTGGTACAATAAATTGCTCAAAGCATTTATTCACTTTGTTGCTTTCGCTTGTTTGCCGTTTCCATTATTCGTTTGTTCTCGGCCATTTCGTTGTCATCTCCATTTTCTTCTCATCTCTCCGTCTTATCAAGTCTTTCGCAGCTTGAATATTACTCGTATGGCATACTATCGTAAGACTAATTCCTTCAGCTTGTTAAACTATTATCAGCAGCTGATTAAGCGTGGGCGATAATTAGCTTAAATTAGTGGCGTATAGAGGGTGTCTTTTATTTAATTTCCGGCATTTGCTGTGTAAAACTCGATAAAATCTGATGCAATAATTGATGCGGGAATTACTCGCCAATCCCCTGTTAATGCGAGTTATGCCAACCCGGCGTATACGTAATGTCTGGGCCGAAAAGAATCGCGGAACGGCAGTTAAGGGGGGACCCTCGTTTAAATGGTTGAAAAATTCACGGTTTTCGAAAGGGTTTTCTTGGGTATAATAAGTGGAAATGTTGTGAAACTTTGACAACATTTTAATAATATGTTTAGTGTTTATTTAATAAATTTTAATGTTAATATTAACGTTTAGTTTGTTTTTTCTAAGGGAGAATCTCTTAGAATCTCTTAGCTGTGAACCTCGTCCTTAATTTTGATCACAAACGAAAAAATTAAATTTTTTTTAAAGTTTATCATACTAGTTTCAATGTGACTTTGACTTTTATGGTTTTAAGTCGAAAATGCATCTTTTTACATAGTACGACATTTAAAAAACGTTTATTGCTTGGACTTTATGATAAAAAAAACATAAAAAAAAATGTTTCTCAAAATAATCTTATTGAAGAGAATTGAATTATCTGTGAAATGAGGCATGGTAAAACCAAATCGTTTTAGTAGTGGTACTAGCAATGGTGTTTACAAAATGGGAAAGAAGGAATTTCGAGAAATTTCCGCTACCTGAAATTTTTAAGGAATGCTCTTGGCTTGTTTTAGTATTTCCAAAAAAAAACATTTTTTTGACCCAATAAAGAAGGGTCCCCCCTTAATGCCAATTATGATAAACGGTTGCTATGTCGTCGCGCGGTCGGTCAGAGATTGCACTCGAACAACTGTTGCTCCCCGTCAGTGTTTGAAAATGGCTGTTGCCAGGCGCATTAAGATTGCTGTGTGTGTGTTGGTTGGCGAGAGTTCCAGACAGAGTAGATGTGTGTGTGTGTATGGGTGTGCGATGGGAAATCACTTGAACTACTCGAAGAGAGGGCAATTGAAATGGGTTTCCATTCAATGTTGCAATCAATTTTAAGCGGCTTTCGATCCGGAATCAATCGCAAAACTGCACGTTTTTCGCCGGCGAAAAATATCAACAAAATGCGAAAGATTACAGCGTCCTGTGGCCACTAGCATCAATTATTCAACAGGCTTTTTGTACTACTTAAACAAATGTCACCCACTCATAAGACTGATTTACCCTTGTCCATGGTGGATTTCATATTAAATATGAATGGAAACGTGAAAATAAATAATGGTTTTCCATGTGCTGTGCTGCTTAAATTACACTCATTTCTATGGGCGCAAAACGAGGTTATTGAACTTGCAACAGCAGCAGCAACACAGCAACAGCAGCAGCAACAGCAGCAACGGCAATAGGAAAAGCAGCTAGTGCAACACCAGCAACCAGCAACCACTCTCTGTCTGTCTTAGTTAGCATGCCGTTTATTTTGTGCAATTTTCTACTTTTCTTTATTACAAGTAGTCACACAAACACAGTAATTTCCATGTGGCTTTCCTTTTGCCAACGCGGGCCCAGGGGCATATTAGTTGTTCTACACTTAACGGTTATCTAACGTAAACGGAAACCTTTCGACGTTTTTTCGCATGCGATTTCACTTAGCTTAGAGTATCACCTATTCGTCACGTTCGGCTTGCGAGTGCAGAGTCGCGTCTTAGTTGCTTTTATTATGGCACCCGCAATATGTTCCCCTCATTTCGAGCGCAAATGGAAAAGTCTAGAGTTTAGCTTTTTAACCGGTAAGAAGTCCCACTGTCGCGACTATAAATACCCGGTTCTTAGTTTCCACCTGATGTTTAGATCATTATGACATTGATATTGTGGGCGCAACAAATTTTCATAATTTGTGGTTGTAGTTTTGGTGTTTATGAGAATTGCGCGACATTTTCTATGGAGAAGCTTGTGGGCCCAAAACATTTTTGTTATTTTCGCGATCAGATGTGGTCGTAACCGACTGATTTTCTCAACACATATAGGTCTACCAAAATGCTGTTTAAATTTAGTGCCTCTAGAGTAAAAATTTTGGACGCCACAGAATTT
>JAJJHQ010010690.1:998600-1067140 GCA_021223825.1 Drosophila ironensis
CAGCAACAGCAGCAGCAACAGCAGCAACGGCAATAGGAAAAGCAGCTAGTGCAACACCAGCAACCAGCAACCACTCTCTGTCTGTCTTAGTTAGCATGCCGTTTATTTTGTGCAATTTTCTACTTTTCTTTATTACAAGTAGTCACACAAACACAGTAATTTCCATGTGGCTTTCCTTTTGCCAACGCGGGCCCAGGGGCATATTAGTTGTTCTACACTTAACGGTTATCTAACGTAAACGGAAACCTTTCGACGATTTTTCGCATGCGATTTCACTTAGCTTAGAGTATCACCTATTCGTCACGTTCGGCTTGCGAGTGCAGAGTCGCGTCTTAGTTGCTTTTATTATGCCACCCGCATTATGTTCCCCTCATTTCGAGCGCAAATGGAAAAGTCTAGAGTTTAGGTTTTTAACCGGTAAGAACGATTATAGTCCCACTGTCGCGACTATAAATACCCGGTTCTTAGTTTCCACCTGATGTTTAGATCATTATGACACTGATATTGTGGGCGCAACAAATTTTCGTAATTTGTGGTTGTAGTTTTGGTGTTTATGAGAATTGCGCGACATTTTCTATGGAGAAGCTTGTGGGCCCAAAACATTTTTGTCATTTTCGCGATCAGATGTGGGCGTAACCGACTGATTTTCTCAACACATATAGGTCTACCAAAATGCTGTTTAAATTTAGTGCCTCTAGAGTAAAAATTTTAGACGCCACAGAATTTTGCGGTTTGTGGAGGTGCGGGGGTGGTAAAACAAACTTGCCCTGAACTGGTATCACAAAATTCTGAATATGCAATTAGTTTTTCTCTATCTATCATAGTTTCCAAAATCTATGCGTTTATATCGACAGACGGACGTACGGACAGACGGACATGGCTAGATCGACTTTCCCAGTTACATATATTCGTACCAATTCAATATACCCTTGTTATTTTTAAGCACCGGGTATAAAAAAAAAACAAATTGATAAAGACTGCCCGGCAGGAAAGTTTCTTTAAAGCCAAAAATGAATCACATTGTGCCTGGGATTTCCGCAAAGCAAATAATTTATTGCCATATCAACGGACTGTATAAAAACTGATTGGATCGACCCAAATCAAGTTAACATATGAAAATTCTAATCTTAACTTACTGTTTATGGCGGCTAATCAAGCGGAGGCTTGACAACAGGCAAATATTGTGTAATATTTCATTTTCCATGCACAAATCTGATGAGATGAGCTGAGAGAGACATTGAAATGTGCCAAGATGTTGGAAAAATGCATTGGGAAGACGGTGGCAAATTACTTGCACCTAGAAGCCGTATAATTAGCATTTGTTTGCCGTGTCAGTTGATTGAGCAATGGACGCATTTCTCGTCGCATTGTCGGCATCTGCATGCCATTTAAATTGCATCAGCAGCAGGAGCTGTGCTGCAGCATTGCTGCCCCGAAAACCCTGCATGGCCCATCTGCCAGACGGTTGACGAATCAATTGCCAAAACAGCGGGCAGATGTTGCCCGCAGGGGCAATTGAAATGCCAAAACTATGCTCAGCATCCACAGCGTACACGTATGCATCTGTATCTGCATCAGCATCAGCATCTGCATCTGCATCTGCATTTGAATCTGAATCTACGCAGATACTCGTATCAGCTGCTGCTGTTTTGGCACACACAGCTATTGTTGGCACATTGATATTCACGCACAAATGCCCCGAATGCTTTTGATATTT
This sequence comes from Drosophila ironensis, assembly GCA_021223825.1. Lineage (NCBI taxonomy): Eukaryota > Metazoa > Arthropoda > Insecta > Diptera > Drosophilidae > Drosophila > Drosophila ironensis. Next base: position 1,000,318 of record JAJJHQ010010690.1, read on the forward strand.
AAAATTAAATTGTAATGCCGGTGCACTGAACTGCCCCACAGACAGAGAGAGAGAGAGAGGCAGGCAGAACTTGTTGCAATTGCAACATTTCCAACGCGTTTTCAATAAACACATGTATCTGGCGGGCCGGCGGTGGGCCTGCAGGGTCAACGAACTGACCGCAAATAACTCATTAGCGTAATGCCACCAGCCGAAACATTGAACAAACCGCACAGATCTCAATCGCGGGGGGAAATCAAATCTCTCTCTCTAGCCGCCTAGCCGCATGATCGCCCAGCAAAAACAATGCGAAAACAACCAGCGCATCAGCGCAGCAGCGAGGCAAACAGCTCGTGGCTATCGCCGCCCAGCCCCCCCGTGGGCCCACGGCTATATATGCACTTATATCTGAGCAATCAGCGTCAATAAGCAAGCACAGCAAGGAAAACGTTCGTTCGTCATCGCCCGTTTGCCAGTTTGTTGCTGCTGCTGCCGCTGCCGCTGCTGCTGCTGCACCGCCGCACAATGGCAAATAATAAAATTAGCAACAATGACGAACAAAGAAGAAGTCGGAGAGCCAAGTTCATAATTGTCATTACAAAATCATGGCAGGCGGTAGTGGTTAACGAGTTGCAGGGCAGGCAGGCACATTTCCACCGCCGCCTCGGTGATAACAGCGTCAGTTTCAGGGCTCAACAAAGGAAGTCTACCGCAAAAGTAGTGAGTAATTTCATCATTCTAGTCGCTCCCCCTCATGACGGAGCTCTTCCTCAATTCGTATCAAAACTCTTTTGTTTCCAACTTGGGCAACAAAGTAGTTCGGGTTTCAAAAAGCATTTTGTTGCATATGCACGTGCATTACGTATACGCCCCGTGGGCTATAATACAAGGCACTTTGCGCCTTTTATTGCCGTCCATTAGACAGCTTGACACCAGGCACACTCTCGCAGTCGCACTCACACTCCCGACTCCCGCCGCCCCAGATATCCGTGATATTTGCGGCAACAGCTGCACCTGTCGCCGTTTCCGCGTTGCCAAACAGAAAACAAGCAGCGCACGGCTACGGCTACGGGGGTTTCGAGACATCTATTTTGGGCCAAACCGAATCGATCGTCAGCGCTTGTTCTGCAGGCGGTAGATCAGGCGACCCACCAGATCGGTGCAGCCCCGCAGCTTGTTGCACGGAATGCCCTCTTCGTGGATGCTGGTCCTCATCCGTGGATCCACATCGGATTGATCGGGCTCGGGCTTCTCGATCGCAACCACGGTGACGAAGGCAAAGGCAAAGATCTTGATGCCAGCATGGTGGGCAACAATTGCCTCCGGCACCAGACCCATAGCCACTACGTCCACCTTCAGTTTACGCAGCATTGCCTCCTCGGCGCCGGACATTTGAGCGGGTCCGCCCATGAAGGCAATGACTCCCGTGTGCGCGGAGAGGCCCAGCTGCTCGCTGATTTTCTCGGCCGTCTCTATCATTTCCCGATCGTAGGCATTGACCATTGGCACGAATCGGCCGCCAAAGCGGGGATCGCTGGGACCAATCAGGGGCGTTTGGTGCATCATTCCCATAAAGTTCAGGTGATCCTTGATGATCACAATGTCGCCCGGATCGTAGAGCGTATTGGCGGCGGAGCAGCAGCAGCTGAGGATGATGGTGTCAATGCCGCAGATTTGCATCACGCGGACAGGCAGCGTGCAGACGGCCAGCTCGTAGCCATCGTATTTGTGGAATCGATCGGTCATGGCCATCACCGGCACGCCCCTTATGTGGCCCACGACGAAGGCGCACATGGTGAAGCAAGTGCGCGTAACGTTGGGAAAGAAGGGAATGTCCTCGAAGGGAATGGTGATAGGCTCCTCCAGCAGGGTGGTAATGCGGTGCAGGAGGGTGCCGCATATCATGCCGTACTTGGGCCGCAGTTCGCAGCGACTCATGATGTACGTTGCCATGGCCTCGACCACGTCGAACTCGAAGTACGCGCTCTGGGGCGTTTCCACAATTGGCTCCGGCCTCTTACGCGCCTCCTCCTCCTGGATCTCCTGCAGACGCTTGGCCGCCAAGCGCTTGGCTATCGGAGACCTTTTTTGGCAGCAATGAAAGTCGCACATGTCGCGGGATTAGTCGCTGGAAACCCCCGGGAAAACGAAGATATTTTTAATTTTTTTAAAAATCAGTCAAACTTCCTGATAGCTGTTAGATGACTTTTGGCGCAACGTCAAGGTTGTGAGAAATCCTTGATTAGAGGTTTGTCCCTTTAGACGGCCGAGAAATGCTCTGATTTCGAGATTAGTGTTCTCGGATACAATAAATTGAAACGTTTTGAAAGTTTAATGACAGTGGGTTTCGAGAAAAAGGCGTTTAAAGTTGTGGGTCACCCCAACACAGCACCCGACCTCTTATGCCTTCGTCAATACTGCATCTATCGGCTTGAAATTTTGAGGGAATTCTCTTGGATAGTTTAACGATTAATTAGGACGAGGGACTCCATAAATCCCAATTTGTAACATGCAACCAAACAACCTGCATTTAATTAATTTTACAACTAGTTTTACAACTGCCTTTGAATTCATTTTTAAATTCAATCCTCACACAACCGTGCGGCTGCTCGAATATCATCCAAAATACTAGGCGAAAATGTAGGAAAACAAAGGCCCAGCATGACGCAAATGAAACTAAGCCCTTTGCCATTATGCTCCATGCAGTTTTAAATTCCAGCTGTGCATTCGGAGCATTCCCAGAAGCGAGCATTTCAATTTTGTTTGTTCAAACTATACTTTCCATAAACGAAATATTTTCGGCAAAGGTGCAGCATAGCAAATTTAATGAAATTACAAGGGAAATTACAGTGAGAGAGGGAAGTGAGGTGTGCGTGCAAATGAATTTTCAATGTAAACCCAGGGCTTTTACTCTGTTTGCCGGGCTTACCATGCGTATACGTGATAGTAACGCGTATACGCATGGCGGCGGCGGCTGCGGCGGCGGACGACTGTTCATTGGCTCTTTGTGAGCACTGTGCTCAATGTCACAGCGCGCCAGAGTTCGTTTACAGCATCCATAGTATAATTCACAATTCGAGTGGTGTGAGTGGATAAATTAAATACGCTTACGCTTACCCTAGAGCCAACGATAAACAAGCAGCTCAAGACGCGACCGAGCGGCGCGGCACGGCGAGAAAATGGGGCCAGAGTTTCCTCCAGTCTGGGCATTTTCTCGCAGTGCCCGCCCTCCGACTGGACTGCACCGGAATGGACCGGAGTAGGCGCAAGTTTAATACAATTTTATTCGCTAATCAGTTGGGCCAACCAGCCCCAACTTGGCACATTGTTTTTCCCGACATCTGTTAACAACTCGGCCCCAGCTGTTCCCCAAACGGCGGAGCAGCCTCTGTGTGGAGGGAATCGGGGAATCGCTGAAGCGTTTAGCATGCCCATGACGTTGTCAATAATAAAAAATTATTAATAGGAAACTTTGTAATGTTGTTTATGTTATTCGAGTGCGCGCCAACTTGCTTGGGTTACAAAAGCGCTGTCTTTCTTTTTTTTTTGGTGTTGTTTACTTACAATGTCAGAGTCACGTTTGTGTTTCGATTGCCATATAGTCGTGGCTATATAGTCAAAAACCGCAAAAGATTATCCAGGCTTGTAACTCAATCAGCCGCCGCCCGCCCCCCTGATCCTCCTCTATTTGTTTATTTCGCTGAATACCTTGTTGGCGGGAGTGTTTTACGGGCAGCTCTTTGTTGTTTGTTGTGCTGGTTTTTACTTTTATTTTTTTTTCATAGGGGAGACGGCTATTTGTTTGTCACTTTGCGCCTGCATGGCAAAAATGCGGTGTTTGCACTTGATATTAATTTCGGATTCACATTTATCTCGTCTCATGGCCTGTTGGCCATTATTAATATTTTTACCTTGCCCCAGGAAGAGGGGCAAACTCGTTTTGCAATGCCCATTCCCGTTCCCGATTCCAATTCCGATTCGGATTTCGATTCCGTGTTTCCTCTGCCCTTGCCTGCGGTTTGTTTACCAATTTTTATACCATGTACCTTTAGGTACAAATGGTATATTAAGTTTGTGCAACTTACGTTTCCCCATAAAGTATTCTTGATCAGCATCAACAGCCGAGTTGATCTAGCCATGTCCGTCTGTCTGTTCTTCTGTATGTCTGTCTGTCCGTCTGTCTGTTTGTATCTATGAACACGTCGTTCTCGGAGATGGTAAGAGCTAGAGGTGTAATTCTTTTTGCTTTAGGTCCTTTATATGTGTACGCAGGCCTAGTTTATTTAAAAATTTTGCCACGCCCCTTTCCGCCTTCGTAATTTGCATAAAACTGTATTTTCTTCGATAACTTGGACAAAAGAAGAGCTAGAAACTTATTTCTTTTTTCGATATCTCCAAAATGGTAATAGCTAGAGACACAATTTAAATTCCGCTAAATCCACTGATGGCCAAACACATGCATTCAAAATTACGTCTAGATCGGAATATAAATATAGATGATATGACCAATTAAAATCTTAGCCACCCCTTCCCACAGCAACGGCGAGAGAGTACAAGGTATCTCGTTGTCGAGAAATCTCGACTACAGCGTTTCTACTTGTTATATTAATTTTTTTTTGGTTTTTTGGTTTTTGGTTTTTTGGTTTTGGCTTTTGTTGGTTTTGGCCGTGCTGCGTTTTGCTTTGTGGCCGATGTTTGCCTTTTATTTTTGGCATTGCGCGATTTTCTGGGCGTCTGTGTAGGCTTGGCAAACACCGAGTTGGTAACACAAAAACCAAAATCGACAAAAAAAGGTATCAATATAAATATAAATATAAATAAAAGAAAGCAGCGAATATTTTGACTGGCATTTGAATGCTAATTGAAGCTGGCGTTGAGGCTTAAAGCGTTGTTGCTGCCTTGGCTGTGAGATATGGTAATTAATAAAGATCATTCAGTTAACGACCTTTTCTCTCGATCTGTCTTCCGCAGTTACCGATACCAAAAAGTGAAATAGTAGCCACCGAGCCGAAGGAGATACTGGAGGAGTGCGCTTTGTTGAAAGCCCAAAAGTTGACAAATGAAAACCAAAAACCAAAAGAACATCATTAGCTGCAACTGCAATTGCTTCAGTCACTCGACCCAGGGCATCGCTATCACCGATGAGAAAAACGAACTGAGACGGCCCAGCTATACGTTCAAGTGTCTCAATCACAATCCGCGACCGCGACCTCTGATATTTTCCTGAAAAGAAAGCCAAAGCCAAAATAAATCGCACCAGCCCACCGAAGACAGCAGCGCAAAGTTTGGCTTACTCACTTTAATTGCCCTGACAAAAGCAGCAGAAATCCAAAATCCGAAATCTGGATACTGAAATCTGAAAACTGAAATCTGAAATCCGAAATCCAAAGTTCGAGCGAAGCGCAGTGAAAAGCAGCTCCAAGGGAGACCTCGCACCGGTGGAGAGACCCTGAAACAACAAGAAAAAGAAAAGAAAATCTGGTTTTCGCAGACGAGCCTCCTCCTTTTGGCCGCTGCATTTCGTGTTGGCCCCGGCCAGTTGGGTTCAGCTGCTCCACTTTCGTGTGGCTCCATAAACAAAGAGCCAGGCCAGGCGCAAAAACTGGTTATTTCTTTATTTTAATCGGAGCTGCAGCCGCTGCAGACTTCGACCTCCGATACCCCGATACTCTCCGGCAGCCTCATGTACTCCGTGGACTACTACGCGGATATGGGACAAATCTCTCAAGATGTAAGTACTCCTAGCAATAGTTTCTGCCAGTGCAGCACCGATATGCAAAGATTTTCTTCTAGTTTTCCCTCCTCCGTCCGATTAGGCAGATCGTATTGCATGGCAATGAGGCTGCTGCCTTGGGTTTTATAGCCCATAACTTGCATAAATGTCACGTTGAGCGCTCTGTTTTATATTCTTGTTGACGCATTCAAAACCAGGACAAACAACAAATGCATTCTTGCACATTTGGCGACAATTTCCTCCTACCCTCACCTCCCCTCGCCGCCCACAAGGAGGCCAAACACGGCGGCGCACAATTAGTAAAACAATAGCATTGAAAAAGTTTACGACGATACCCATTAGCGCAAAGTTTGTAACTAATTTTCCCTTGCACACCCCACCACTGGCAGGATATTAGATTACCATAGCTGTTGGTTGGCTGCATTGTAGTGTTAATTAAAATGAAATAAATATATGTATTGTACGAGTATATACAGATTTCAGCATGAAAATTATTGTAATCCTTTGGAATCCCCGACATTCTGCTTTTGTTCTCTGCCCTCCCCTGCCTTGGGTTATTTTGTCTGAGAGCTGTGGACACGAAATGTAAACAATTGTTGCGGAGCCAACTGAAAAGCTTTCGCATTTTCACATTTCACATTTTCATATTTTCACATTTTATTATTTTTTGTGTTTGCAAATTCTATGTAATTTTATTTGCTTGCCGTATCCGCATGCAAATATTTCCCAAAGACTTCACAAACATAATCAAGTTAATATCATATTAAAATTTTCACCAGGGTGTGTGAGTTATTTTTTTCAACTTTTAAGCCATATGGCATGCAAGCCATGGTGTGCAAGTGAATGCAAAAGGGTTCACTATCTAGTGAATACATTGCAGTGCATTGTTTAGCTGAAGTTGCCAGTGTGTTCCGGAGTTTATTTAATTAGCAGCATAGCAACCGGTCGAAATTTGAACTTTTTAGTGCGCAGTTTTTTATACGCCCAGCCGGGCTGAAAGTGTGCTGGTGCTGTGTGGAGGAGGCGGGATTGTGGAATTTTTGCGAAACCTTTGATAAGCCTTTGATAAGCAGTCCGGGGCCAACATGGAATATTTTTTTTTTTGGTGCTCCTCTCGTTTCTTTTTCCAGCTGGATGTGGAGACCCCAAACTGGAGCTATAAAATAGATAACACTACGGCTTCGGGTGACTAGTATAGTATTTGGGTGCCTTGTGCTTTTTTTTTGTCACTTTATAATTGCGAAACTGGGTCAGCTAATCAGCGAAATTGATGCAAATGTCGAGTAATTGCGACTTGAAATTAATTGTTTTGTATTTAGCGAAATGAGCACGCTGCGAATAAAGAACTGATTAACCGCAAAAGGCAATGCGTTACAGATGTTGTGGTTATTGTTTCCCTTGGCTCTATCAATATACTCGTAATTGTCAAATGGCTGCCAGATGTAAAAATAACAAGTAACGAGTGTCTCGACTATAAACACCCGGCTCCCTGTTTTACAGGATTTTCCGAGCATTGTGATATATGCAATAATTTTTTCTCTATCTATTATGGTTTCAAAGATATCCAAGATCTAGGCGTTCATACGGACAGACGGACAAACGGACATGGCTAGGGCTATAACCTTATGGGGTAACGCTTTGTTCTTCCTGTTACAGACATTCAAATGAAATCATTTAACCCTTATAGAACCGGTGTGTCTATTTATTATAGTCTCCAAGATATGAAAGATCTATACGTTTATACGGACAGACGGACTTGGCTAGACCGACTGGGCTATAAACCTTATGAGGTCGTAAACATGGCTATGAAATCATTACACTCTTGTTGAACCGGTGTCTCTATCTGCAAGATATCCTGGATCTAGGCGTTCATACGGACAAACGGACATGGCGGGGCCGACTGGGCTGTATACCTTATGAGGTCGGTACCGCTTCCTTCTCCCTGTCACATACATTAGTATGAAATCTTTATAGCCTTGTTTTGTGTAAGAACTGGGTATAAAACCGGGATCTAACCGGGGCCGCTTTGCTATTTAATTAAATAAAAAGCAAGCAAAATTGTATGTTATTCACTGGGTTTCATTTTCAACTCTCAAGTTGATAACTTTCCGCCTTTGAATGCACTCCGCTGCAGTTGCAGCTGCAAATCAAAGTGGAAAATAATAATTTCAATTATCGCCGCACGATCCGAGCGACAAAGAGAAGCATAAACAGCCAGCGGCCATCGGCCATCGGCCATCGGCCATCTGTAGCTGGCAAAGAATTTTATTTACGCAATGAAAATATAAATTGTATAAAAATACACAAGCTGACAGGAAGGAGGGGAGGAAGGGAGGCTGAGGTTGAGGTTGAGGCAGAGGCAGAGGCAGAGGCAGAGGCAGAGGCTGAGGAGGTTGAGTGGATGGGCGAATGGGTGGGTGGATGGGTGTTATTCGCTGGGTGTGTGCGGTGCCAGTCACTCAGTCAGTCAGTCACCGTGGCATGGGAGCAATATCAAAATAAACAGATGTGCGCCATTCCCGCGCCCTGGCAGGAGTCCAAAAAGGCTTTCGCCTTTGGCCGAGTGGCAAGCGAGCTGGCTGATTGACTGATTGACTGATTGGGCGATTGTCCGCTTGCCCGATTGACTGGCTGATGCGCTTTGATTTCAATGCGACAAGTGCAAGCGCATCCAGCAGGTGCGCCGGGCGTTAGGAAGTCCACCCCTTTCCCGAAATAGATCCGACCGAAACAATCAACTAGACGTTTTATAGGTGGCCCGACCAATTTGTTTCCTTGCGTGACACCCGCAGGTTTATAAATGTCAACGAAATATTTCGCATAAATATTGGGGTAAGGAAGTATAACATACATATGTTTGGTATAAAATTGAATCCCCTAAGTATAGAGAGGGAGGGAATTTTTAGAATATTGTTGGCGGGTTCGTTAACCTAGGTCTGTCTCCCGGGTGTTTACTGCTCAATTTGTATGAGGTTCGTCGCAGGCCTTACAGCAGTTTGCGATTTGCATTGTTCGACGATTTCTTATCAGACCGACCGACCACATTATCACCCCGAAGACCGTGTGTGTACCACAAGTGTGTGTGCATAAAAAATAATAAATAATAATACACAAAGACACCGCTGACAGACACTCAGCACGTACGAGTGTATGTGTGGTGGATATATTACAGACACTGGTGTGTAGACCTAATAATTTGCCACACTTTGTCATTGTTGTTTGCGCTTTGGTTTTTCTGTTGTTGCACTTTATCAGCAGACAAAGTGTCGCTTCGAGTGCCAGACATCGGGGGTTTAAGGCACGTACCACCACCACCACCACCACCACCACCCCCGCGATTGAGGGGCGGCAATTGAAGTTGATCGCACTCGTTGACTTTAAAAAACGAGCTGCAAAAGTGAAACTTACTAAGGTAAGCCGGTGTCCCCGCCGTATTGAAATAAATCGTTTGTATTACAATTTATTCAATTACTTAAGCCCCTCAATTGGCTATCAGCAGTTTCTCAAAAAAATAGATTAATTAAATATGCCGCACTGCAAGTGCAAGTTGCAAAAACAAACTCACATTTACGAGCACGTAGGAATAAGCGTATGCAAGCCAAATGGCTGTGTGAGTGTTACAAACTATTGAAAAAAAATTGTTTATCACGTCTAGACAAGTCTTTATTATCTACGCACACAGTCAAGCACTTTGTTTTTTATGCTTATTTTTTACCCCGTACTTGTGGGCCAGGGTATGTTGTCTAGGTTCGTAAAATATAGAGTTTTTGTACTGAAATTGCTTACAAAATATGATTTTTACATCTTGAATATTCGTACCATGTTGGGGATGGTAAATAGTGTTGGAATTGTTTCACTGAATTAGAAGATTATGTTTTAAACTTATGATTTGAGTTTTGTTATTATGTATTATATAATGGTTTATAGGGTGTTTAGGGACTATAGCCTTTCCTGTTTCATTTGTTTTTAATTTATATAACGAATATTTAATAAAAGAATTGTGTTAGAATTGGAAGTTTCAGAGAAGTAGAAGGTTATGTTCTAATATGACCTTTCTAGCCTCTAATTTAGACTCTTGTGTGCAATTATTATGTAATAGGTCAGGATATTCACTAAAGTTGCCTGTAACCTCTCCTATTTAATTTGTTTTCCTATTATTTAGTGCTTAATTAGTCTAATAATAGTGTTAGCACTAAAAGGTTAAACAGAAGTAGGTGACTATGTTCTAACATTTCCTTCCTAACCTCTAATTTGACTTTTGTATGCAATTATTATGTAATAGGTACAGGGTATTCACTTAAGTTGACTGTACCCTCACTTATTTCATTTGTTTTACTCTTATTTAGAGCTAAATTAGTCTAATAATAATGTTAGAAAGGGAAGAATAAACAGAAGTAGAACATTATGTCCTAACAAATCCTTCCTAACCTCTAATTTGACTTTTGTATGCAATTATTATGTAATAGGTACAGGGTATTCACTAAAGTGAACTGTACCCCCTCGTATTTCATTTGTTTTTCCTTTATTTAACTTGTTGCACTGCCAGCACTCGGGGCAAACAGAAGCCGTCCCCGAGCTCCTCAGGTGTTTGCGGTGATAAGCCCGAGGTTTAGATTTAGCCCGGTCAGCAGAGAGAATATTGCTTGTTTCTTTGACCCATTTATAGGAAGTAAAACAGCTTCCGAGCGAGCGGGTTTTATACAAAAGTTTCACTCCGTTCCATTTGCTTAGTGTCTTACTGATGTCAGAAAAAAACGAGTTTGCTAACATTTTTGGAAAACCATTCGGTTTTACGACCGTACGACCCACCAAATCGGTTGAAACTTTCTTTGCCCAATTCCATGTTGCTCCCTTTAATGTATTTAGTTTTTCCCGCCACGGCATTGTGACTATTTTATTGTTTTATTTGGCATTTTCGTAGATTTTGTGTGCGCTATGGGTGTTTTTTAGTTTTTTTTTTTTTTTAGTTTGCATTTCCATAACACCTGACGTTTTTTCCACTTTACCTGTTTACCCGCGCTTATTGTTTGCAGTGCTCTCTCCCGGCCTGGCCCTCGGTCTTGCCGCCTCCTGCCAGCCAGCTGCTATCTCCCTCGGCATTCTACCATTTATGCTAATTTATTTGCCTGTTTACCAGCTTTTGTTTTAATCTGTTTGGGGGCCGTGTTGACACTCACCACAGCACTTTGCAGGCAGGCAGCCAGGCAGCCAGCCAGCATGGAAACCGCCGTCAGAGCAGCAGAAACCGAGGCTCAAACCGAAACTGAACTGAAACTGAAACTAAAACTGAAACACAATGAAATGCCAGGCGGCCATTCGCGGGGGGAGTTGAAATTACAGCGAATTTTTTGTTATTCCCAAGGAGGGGTTGCTCTGTCTGTTTGCTAATTATGTTAATTTATTAATTTGGCTTAGTTTGTGCCCGGCGAGAAACAGAGGAAATCAAAATTAGCTTACAGCAATTAATTGCCCGGCAATTAACATAAGCCGATGAGCGTAAAGAGTTGCGTCGTTCGTGCATCCGGCAGATACAAATTGCCCGCGTAAGACCCTACCCACTGTACGGTGAACACTTTTGAACACAAACAAACACGGTCAACATTAGCATTCAGCATTCAGCATTCAGTATTCAACATTCAGCAGTCAGCAGTCAGCATTCAGCGGTTCTGCGTTATCTTTTTTAATCGCCACGCTCCATGATCTTGCACGTTAACAACAACAACAGTTGGCCCTAAAAGTCTTTGCCCGGCCGCAGATTGATTGCGGACAGTCGCGTTGATTTGTGAAAGCCACGGAAACTGCTCTCCATTGTCTCTGAAAAAAAGGGCCCCAAAATATTTACATTTTGTGTCTGAATATTCACAAAAAATGACAAGCGAAAAGTTGAGATACTCATCGCTGCCTTTGCGGTTGGACTATATTAATTATGCATTTGCTATGCACTTTGCTAACAAATTGAGTTCATAGCCACTCAATGATCATCAATTTGTTGCATTATGGAGAAATGCACCCACGTGCATTTGCGGCGTGATTTAATTATCAATTATCACGTATACGCCGAGTTGGCCGAACAGGTTACAGCCGAGGGAGAGTGGAAAAGCTTTGCGCCAATGTTATTCATACAAAATATAATAATAAAGCCGAGTCCGTACATAGTATGCACAGCACATAACTACAAAGTAAATGCAGAGGCTCCGAAATGGATATGCACTGCACTCTGTATGTACACATGCCCATGAAACTTGGCCTAAGCTACGTTCAAAGTTGTTGGCTGTTCATACCATGTACCTTAAGGTGCAAATGGTATATTCAGTTTGTGCAAATGTATGCAACAGGGTGAGGGAGGCACTTCCAAGCCTACAAAGCCTATATTCTGGATCAGCATCAACCGCCGAGTTGGTCTAGACATGTCCGTCTGTCCGTTTGTATGTATGAACCCTTCGTTCTCCGAAATGGCAAGATCTAGAGACGTAATTCTTTTAATTTTAGGTCTGTTATATGGGTACCCGAATCGAGCTTATTTGTTATAGTTGCCACGCCCTTTACCGCCTTTGTAGTGTACATGAAACCGTATTTTTGTCCACATATTGGACAATATCTCCAAGATGGTGAAAGCTAGAGACAGAATTATTTAAATTTTCGGTTGGTTTAGGATACTCGTATATATATGCAGAATTTGTCCTACTTGAATTTCAGACACGCATCTTTCCGCCTTTGATATACATCATTTTGCTCACAGATACAAGTTCTAAATCCAGACATGTTGCAAGTTTTATAAAGATCGGACAATAAACAATAAAGATACGGCCTTTCCTAGTGTCATGTGTACTGGTTTTGTGCCTGTGGACCTATAATTGATAATGAAAATGGGTACATGGTATCCCGTGGTCGATAAATCTCGACTAGAGATTTTCTACTTGTTTTCTGTTGGACTGGGACTGGTACTGGCTTGGATTCAATTCGATTCGATTCGATTGGGTCGGTCGTGTGTCACAGTCGAAACTAGTTTGCTTTTCCAAACGGGTTTCCCCATCTCTCCCTCGGCTTTTCTACATTTGCGAGTGGGTGTTGAGCTCCGAGGGGCACTGGCACACTCGTCGCACTCATGTATATTGAATAGTCGTATAAGCGATGCGATTTGTGTGTGCGCCAATTTGTATATTTATGGATTCCGATAGAGAACCCATAATGATGAAAATGTCAACAGAATGTTTATTTGCATATCCCGGGGACTCTTTTACCCTTTTAATTAACAAGTGTAACACGGGCCCGGAGATTTCAAATCGCAGACTAACGAATAGTTTTGGATCTGAATAAATGCAAGCGCATAAATCACAGTGATTAATGGCGCCAGTCTTGTTTATGTTTTGTTCGACATTTGTTATACCCCCAAATGGTGGCTACCAAAATATAATACATGCTCGTACCTCTCGGACATCTCGGACACTGCGATTAATTAATTATGAGAAAGTGGTGGCATTTAGTGGGGGAATTTCTTGATTTATCACATCCTCGGGTCCGGGGAGTTAATCGTTTGGCCGTTAACTCGTTTGCCCAACTGATTAAATGTGAAATTAGCACAAAGCATGTCCCCGAGCCATCGGTAGTATCTTCTGAGGCGTGGGCGCTTGCACAGCCCACTCGCACGCTTTTGAGCGAGCTCATCATCTCGAGATGGGTGGGTGGATCAATGCTTGGACGGAGGTTAGGCTAAACCTGATATTCATAGGCGACCCGAGATGGTTTGCATTGAAAATCAGAAAATCAGGGTTGGGCCGACCGACGACTAGTCGGCATATTAACAGTCAATTATGCAAATATTGTGTTGCCATTTTCGGGGGAGCGACTGCCACGATACGGTCGAGCGTTCTGTTGCCTTATCAAGAATATCAAGTATACGAGCACCACAATGAGCACAATCCAGTGGTGGTGCGGTGCCGTGCCATGTGTGCCGTTGTTATCGGCAAATTAAATTCGCATTAAAGCCAGGATAATAATCGGAATGCTCAATAATGGGATCATAAACGATGGCTATTAATAATTTCTCCCCGTCAGTGTGCGGCAGTGGTGCGTTAATTTCCACTTAATTCGATATTCTGGCAATTATTGGCAGCAACGAATATAATCTTCCCCTTTTGGTTTACCTGACCCGGCCCCCCCGGGGTTGTGCGTATTGAATTTGCATGGCCAGATCCAGGCTCCGGCCTTAAATGCTGCCCCGGCCAGCTTATTTCCCAGCTCTCGAAGCGAAGAAATATCCCATTGCATTGCCCATTGCCATGGAAACGGCTATTGATGGTAGGGACTGAATGCATGGGGGGATGCAAGGCTCAAAGGCAGTCGGAGCTGCTCGTCCTTGCCGCTCCTGGTTGCTCCTGTGCGCTTGCAGTTTATTAAATTCCTGATTTCATGCCATTATGCAAATATCTTTTATTCTCATTTACTCGCAATTAGGTTCTCTCAGGCAGCATGCAAAAGTCTTCAAGTTTATGTTATGTCATGATTTTAGGGGTGGAAGGACCTGCAACATAATCTCTAATCTCATAAGAGCATTTTCATTCAAATATTTGCTTCGTTTCAGTGTTTCGCTGCCAGCAAAAAGGGAACCTTAGACATTGACATGGACGATCTCGACGACTTGGATCAGGTCACCCAGGTGATCAGCTATCATCCGCAGTTCCACGATCACTTTCTGGGCACCCAGAACTTTATAATGAAGGGCGATGGACCGTTGCCGAATGATTATCGCTACTATTTGGCCATAATTGTGAGTAAATGTAATTGTTACTATTCCCCGAATGCAATCTACTGCGATTGTTTGCTGTTATTGAATTTTTCGTTTACGGCCGCCCCGCGTTGAATAGAAACAATGGCCCTTTGATTGAAATGCCAACGATATCTCTACTGTGAACTCAAAAATGTATAGTACATAGGCCACCCGCCACTATGTGGCATTGTTCTGGATGAAACTTTTGTTTGGGAAAGCTATTCCCGGCACGTACCTGGAAATAAAAGCTGGACGCAGTCCGCCTGAACGGATGGATGCATCTCCTCGGTGCGAGGGCGAAAACTCCGATGCGATAATACCGTGTTTGTATTCGCATTCTGTACGCTGCACTGCACTGCATTGTTAGCTGGAAAACTTAAGCATATTAGCTCGCACCGCCTGCTGCTGCTGCTGCTGCTGTCAGGTCGCATTTGATGCGATGGCTGATGCCCATCCATGCCCAACCGAAGGCCAAACTCAATTGACATTGGCTCCGCACTGCAGCCAACCAAACACGAGTAATATTTCGTGTGTTAAAGCCCCTCAGTAGTGCAAAGTGATATGTTTATACCCCATGTGACTTAAGGTACAAATGGTATATTAAGTTTGTGCAAATGTTACAGCCGGGAGAATTTTTGATCAGCTTTAACAGCCGAGTCGATCTAGCCATGTCCGTATGTCCGTCTACACGTATGAACACGTCGTTCTTCAAGATGGTAATATCTAGAGACTTAATTCTATTTGCTTTAAGTCCGTTATATTTATACGCAGATCGAGTTTGTTTTAAATTTTTAACACGTTCTTTTCCGCCTTTGAAATTTGCATATTTCTGTATTTTCTTCCACATATCTTACAATATCTCAAAAATGGTTTGAGCTAGAGACGTAACTCTTTTTGTTTTAGGTGCGCTTAGTACATATCCAGAATATGTTTATATTGCATTTTATCCACGCCCCCTTCCGCCTGTAACATTTTCAAAGAACTATATTTTCTCTGCATATGTGTTTATATCTCTGAAATTTTAAGAGCAAGAGATATAAATCTTTCTGCATACAGTTACCAATTTAAATAAATAGCCATGTGGAAAGTTTTATAAAGATCGGGCAATAAATTAAGATGATAGGTACATGGTATCTCGTTGTCGGGAAATCTCGGCTGCAGCGTTTCTACTCGTACTTGTTTTTCCATGGCAAAGCCTGGAACAAAATGTCAGTGTTGAAGCGAGCTGACAGTGTGCAGCAGCTGTCAATGTTACGTTCGAGTATCATCCGAGCTGCCTGTTCATGCGAATTTGTAAATTTAATCCTAATGAGTCGGTCCTTGAATGCCCAGTGGCTGAAAATGTGGAAATTTCACCCCACTAATTGGTTTTATGGCAACATTCTAGCTTGGCCAAGACAATAAACTTAATTATAAGTAGAGCACATGAGCCATACGAGCGAAATATTTATATCTCCCTCTGATTGAATCATTCACAATCATAATAAATATCCATAAAAGCCTGCCCTTAATGATAATTTTTGGTAATAAACTTGGAGAATGTATGCGTAATTAAAATTGATTTATGATACCATTTGAATGCATTGCGCAGCAGAAGCCCCTTGAAAATCCTGGGCTATCCGCGATGCAATTGAACGATCTGAATGCCCGAAAGCCCCAAAACAGAAAATACATTAATCAATTATTTCCCAACTTTTGCGGGGCGCGCAAATAGAGTTGCTTCTTGGCCCCGGAGCGGAATATAATTTATGGCCTTAGAAGTGCGTGTGCAATAATCGTAAACCCAATAAACTCATTCTATATATTTGCTGTTTATAGTTGACATGTCGGTCATTCTCTCGCCTAGCGTCTAGCGTCTAGAGGGTCTTTGGCATTCCATTTCACATTTGATGTGGCCAACAATAAGCTCATTCTATTAACTCATGTCGGCAAATTGGGAACAATTTGCACATTTTTCCACGCGGATTCGGGGGGTTTTTTTTTACACCCGGGGGGGGCGGGAAATATGAAAATTCCGAGAGGAGGTGAATGGAAAGTGCACCCAAGAGTCGCCTAGCACGTCGCAGATTCTGGTGCTGCCTTTGTCTCTAGATTCAGGCCTCGGCGAATGTAAAATTATTTAAGATTTACGATGGCATGTCAGGGCATGCCATGATTCTGCCTGCCTGTCTGTCTGCCTGCCTGCCGGTCTGCCTGCCTGCCCAGGCCTCATTAATGACAAACAACAAAATAATAGAAAAAGTCAAACGCAAGACAAACAATGGGCCTTTGCTCTCCTCGATGCCCCGAGTATTTGTTGTTTTGGGTCAAACTCACACCCAAACGCACTGTGATCCACCAACCAGAAAAATAAAACCAAAAAGATATGTTCCGAATATTTTTAGCACTCTTTCAGGTGGTGGTGGCCAGATAGTGGGGCATAGTTGGAGTCAATCCCGCACCCTGGGAGGCTCCCGACATCCGAGACTGGGTCACTTGGCTGGGGACTTTGGTGTGAATTTTGCGGTTGAGCGCGAGGCCAGGTTTGGGGCTGGAAGATCAAAACAAATTACGTAATGCCTGGAAAAATGTTACCTGAAACTGATCGTGCACGGAGAAAAATACCCCTTACGAAACCGGGCTTATCAGATTCGAATAAATGCAAGCACTGTCTAGACTAGTTTAATGGGATTTTGGTGCCACAAAGGTTAAAATTTTACCTGTTTTGGGGCATTAACAAAGTTTTAATAAACCCTTAATTGTGCTGCCCAAGCATCTTTGTAATCTTATTAGAAATTTGAGCATAATGCAGCTTATAGTTTGTGCATAATAACATCTTAAATTTTCAACCACTTTTTAGGCCGCTGCCCGCCATCAGTGTCCCTATCTGGTGAAGCGGTACGAGAAGGAGTTCCTCAACCAGGGTGGCGACAGCTCCTGGCTGGGTGGATTGGACTTTATACCCGCCAAACTACGTGCCATATACGATATCAATAAAATATTAGCCCATCGTCCCTGGCTGCTGCGCAAGGAGCACATCGAGGTGGGTGGTCGGTGCAGCATCTTTGATGTCCTGCGGGGGAAAACTATAGGTACACCCTTTTGTAATCCTTTTTGCAGCGCCTGACCAAGGGAAAAAATAGCTGGTCGCTTTCAGAAGTGGTGCACGCGATGGTCCTGCTCTCGCATTTCCACTCCCTGTCCTCGTTCGTCTTCTCCTGCGGCCTCACCCAAAAGCTGGACGGCCTGGCGAGTCCGAAATTGAAGAGTCCCCCGGTGCTGGTGGGCTCCAATGAGGCGCCCGTCCTCTGCCAGACCACCAACACCCCCATCGACCCGCAGAAAACCGTGCTCACGGAGATATCGCTCAACAATGCAAAGCCGGATTACAATAGCCAAACCGCAGTGGGCTCCAATGGCAGTGGAGGTGGCAACGGAAACGGGAATGGGAACGGCCCAGGACTGAGTGCTGGAAACGCAATGGGAGACGCGGGTCCTGGCGCAGCGGCCCTCAACGGATATTTGGGTAAGTTGCCATTTGCTTTGTTGCAGAGAGAAAAAACTACCAGAGATTCTGGAAATTATTTAAAAGACTATCTATTTTGTATCCCTAGTTTAGTATCCCTAGGGGTAACAATTGCATATTTACAGAGATATTTGTTGTGGGATGACCATAAATACATTTTAACGAAAATTTAGCAGAGTTTAAACTCAAAGTTATGGTTTTAGATACCTATCTCTGCACATGATATCTAATTTTAAAAGTCAGTATACTTTCTAGTGGTTAATATTTTAGTTAACTGATATATAGATAACTAAAGCTACAAATCGATATTTACAATCACATAAATTAAAGATCTTTGTTTTGTGGTAGTGAAAAAAAAATACTATAAACATCCAGGTAGATGTTTAAACTTTAATACTTCTTTTAATGGTGAAAATGTAAAGTTTGCACAAGATTTTGAATGTACGTTTCTGGATCATATTTAAATTTAAAAGTCATTAAACCTTGGTAAATATTTCAGTTTACTGATTTATAGATAACTATAGCAACAAGTCTATGGATCCAATCACATAAAGTATAGATCTTTGTTTTGTGGTAGTGAAAAACATGACTATAAACATTCAGGAAGAAGTTTAAACTGCAATACCTCTTTTAGTGGTAAAAATCTAAAGATATACCTTCAATATATTATTTTTTTAATAAGTTATATATACAAATCAAAGAACCCTCTAACCCTCTAATCTCTCCGTGCACTTAGTAATGATTTCGCATTGTAAACACGGCACTAATTCAATTGTTTGCCTTTGACAGCCACGGCCCAGCAGCTGCCGCAGCAGCACGGCATCAGCGTGGAGGCGCTAATGGAGCGCATGAAGGTGCTGTCCCAGAAGCAGGACGAGTGCAGCGAGGCGGAGCTCAGCAGTCGCTTCCAGAAGGTGGAGCAGCAAACAGCCGAGCTGGCGGCCGCCACTCCGGAGGCGGCGGTGGCCCTGCCCCCGAATCTATCCCACTACGTGGACGATCCCAATTTCATTTACCAGGACTTTGCCCGCCGCGGCACGGAGAACATTAATACGTTCCGCATCCAGGACTATTCGTGGGAGGACCACGGCTACTCGCTGGTGGATGGGTAAGTGCCGCTCAGCATAGGCTAATGCAGATACCTTTAATATTTCATATCCCACTGGGCGGACAGGCTGTACAACGATGTGGGCACCTTTTTGGATGAGAAATTCCGGGCCGCCTACAATCTCACCTACTGCACCATGGGCGGCATAAAGAACGTGGACACGTCCAAGTTCCGTCGGGCCATCTGGAACTACATTCAGTGCATCTATGGGATCCGACACGATGACTACGACTACGGCGAAGTCAATCAGGTAGGGTTGCCTTTCTAAATTTACTTTAAATCTTTATTAATTCCCGGGGATAATCGCATTGCTTGCAGCTCCTTGTGCGTCCGTTGAAAATGTTTATTAAGACAGCCTGTTGCTTTCCCGAGCGTATTACCACCAAGGATTATGATAGTGTGCTTGTCGAGCTGCAGGACAGTGAAAAGGTGAGTGGAATTTTCCCCGACCAACCCCCCAACTCTGTGCAATATAGCCATTAATCGTGTTATTATCTCATATTTGGCCAACAGGTTCATGTGAATCTAATGATAATGGAAGCCCGTAATCAGGCCGAGTTACTCTATGCTCTGCGCGAGATAATGCGTTATATGACTTGATCTCATTAAGTGAATAAACATACGTATATATTACACCCAAAAAAACACCTAAAAACTCCTTCACTCACACCCACACACATTACACATACATACATGCATAAAACATTTTGTTATTTTGAGAGCGCATAGAAAATTCAGCGAAAGGATCGGAAGTGGAAGTGGAAGTGGAAATGGCAATGGAAACGGATCCCCCCGCCCTGAAAGAAGGGCAAACCCGATTTGTGCAATAAACAAAGTAAATGTTAGCAGTCAAACCATATTTTAAGCGTTCATAGACAACAATTAGTAGCCGTTCAATATCAGTGTCCAATTAAATGAATGTCAAATGCTTACAACTTAATTGCAAATTTCAAATTACAAATAGTCGTCATCTGTGTCTATGGTTAGCCCAAAAAAAGTTGCATACGTAAATTACCGATTACCAAACATGTTTGTTAAATTAAGCTGGCGAAAACCGAAAACCTTCTGTCTGTTTCCTTTCGTGAATGCGCAAGCAATAATCACTGTACATATGTATTATGTTTTGTTTAATTATTTTAGCGAAATAAATACAATTTTTATTTTAAATATTACATCTTTTGTTTTCTTACTTCTCATCTCTGATTGGTTTTGTTTCCTCCTCTCTGATCTTGAGTTCCTTACGAAAAGACAGAAAATGGTGAAATAAATCTTCGAGCTTTTTACGAAAAGATAATAAGTAAAGTATAAATGTGTATTTTGATAGTATTTAAACTTTTAAATGACTGTAATGTGTGTAGCGCATCTAAAAGATTAACGACATTCAATGTCATAACCGTAGAGTTCGATACCCACCTCGGGTGAAATGGTATAAATAACCCGAAAAATATACACGAATATCAATGAAATACACTAGAAATATAAGAATGCTAAGAATTTAAATGCAATTAAACGAATTTAATCTGTGGAAACGATCATGCTTGTAGATTGTGTGTGGTAGGTACCCAGCTGTTAATCGGGGTACTTTCTCTGAGAGTTCACTATCTTTATGCTCTTCCTAATATTGGCAACCTTAACTACTATATAGCAATTAGGTGCGAATGCATTTCTTCGTTATGTACCTAATTGCATTTACTTTGTAATCTTGACATTTTTGGTCGAGAAATTGTTGAGATGCAGGTTTCGCAAAACACTCAAACGAACTAATTAGGCCAAAGGTAGTTTGATAAGTTCATTTGCTTGAATATCTACTATCTATCATAGAGATACTGATGGATTACATGTCGAAACACTAAATTGCTTCAAAGTCTATGAATTATATCGAATAAAAATTAGATAAATAAGTGTAAAAAACGTCACAACAAATGTATGAGAGAAACAGGTTTCTGATTTTGGAAACAGCTAAGCTAAGTTCGTTTTTAGTGCAGTGCTTGCAGCCGACATTTGTTCATAGGCCAATCGAGCTAGTTAGACCCAATTGTACATAAAACTAACAAGCTGTGGCAATTCAAAGATGTGATTTTACCGAATATATATACATACACTGTGTATTCCTTTGCAAATAACCAAGTACATCAATCGAGTATATATATTTGGCATAGGCATAGCGATTTGCAACTCTGCAACCCTATACATAACCTACGGATTTCACTACACCCTAAATTATATTATATACTATACATTCTTGCATTAATGGAACGGCGAGTGTAACTTCAAGGTGAAAACTGTTTAAATTTACAATAAATGCATACAGTTAGTTACCTATTAGCTCAAAAGAAATGGCTGTGCACATAGATGGCACACTAGAACGAATTTAATCGAGTGTCAATAAAAGCACAGCAATGCAATTGCAAAACAGTGTCAGTACTTTTGGAAATATTAAGAACTTTACACATAAAAACTTACTCAAAAAATCAAATTTATTTGCTAGACTTAGGTAAAACGAGGCACGAAGAGTAGCTTCGTGAGAAATATACATTTGAAATATCATATTTTCAGCTACAGCCTGAAATTTGGTAAATACTTGATAACTAATATCGAAACATAAGTGAAAATGAGTGTGTATCCGTCGAGTTTTTAATGTCTAACATAGCTTCTATAATAGTTAAGAAACATTTGGAGAAGAAGTACTTTTAACGAACTGGAGTTTGCCAAGAAGTTGCAAAGTTTTAACTGTATAAGAGTCTCTGGAGTTTTATCTGTTGGCAAAGAAGTTGTCGACTATTTTTAGTGGTTGGTTTCAAGGCGAATCAACCAAGAGCACCACCCAAAAAACAAACGGAACAGTAAGAAATTTGCTTACACATGCGCATAAAAACATAAGTGTTTAACTTAAGACTTGTTCTATGAGATAGATCGGCCGATCTGCGATACACAAACATGTTCTGACTGCTTCTTGAAGAAAATAATCACGCTAAACACACGTATTCCTATATAAACACTTACGATTATACATGTTTTTAAACTCTCGGTGTTTGGTGTTCAATAAAAGAGAAGACAAAACCTAAAATCGTTTCATTTCCACCAATAACACTGGTTTTTTACATATGTATATACACGTTTTATTCATTTAGATATATATGTATAATTTATAATCCATTTCATTATTCTTTCAATTACAATTAATTCTCAGTTGCTTAGATTGACTACAAAATTTGTTGTTAATAATTAAGAAGATTGTTTGGTTAAACTTAAATTGTTTGAATAATCATTTCGGTTTATTTAGTATTAGGGGTAAAATACAATAAGTTCACTTCTGATATGGCGACAACGATAGGAAACCTCTACAAAAAATCGGTATTTCATTGATTTATATCGGAGTTAATACAATTGGTCCAACGCAGATTTAAATTTAAAATTCCTCGCTAACAATAGATTGCAAAATAGTCTAAAAATTACAGATTCCATCGAAGATCCGCTGGGATTCGCTTGGATTAAAAATGATCGTTAGCCAGGGGCGAGTAGTTAACAATTGGTAAACCATATATAATTGTCATTGCAATGTTCAACATCTAGGCACAAAAATATTGCTTCTCAATTGGTTAAGAAATGTATTGCATAAGGTCAATGGAGTATTGAGTGTCCCGGCGGCAATCGTTCGGTTACGCCCAATCCTTGGATTGTAAAACAAAATAATAGTAATACGTAATATGTCTGCGCTTTGCTGATTAGGAATCATTGTTCGAAGGGTTTTTTGTTTTTTTTCATAAATGTTTCTCCTCATGCTTTTGGGTTTATGTGGGTGTGGCCCGTTTGGTGGGCGAATTGCTCAGCATGGCGGCCGTCTCCTTGGCCCGCTCGTGCTCGTCCTGGAAGAAGATCTTCGTGATCACCACGTCCCCGGTGCTCAGCGTTTGCGTTTCGGCATCCACCAGCTTCACCATCTTTTTGTCAGTCGTCCGCAGGATCGGCGTCACGCTGCGCTCGCCCTGGCAATTGCAGTTCTTGATGCTGCAAAAGTTTAACGTTCGTATTACTCTTTTCACATCTCAGAGTGAGCCACTTACTTTTTGGATTTCTCGCGTATGATTTGCAGATTCTCGGTGGTGGCAATGCTCGATCCCAGTTGCTCTTGCATTGAATTTGTGGCTATAATCTGCAAGAAAATCATTCATTAGCCAACGAATACAGAGGGAAGCTCCTTCACAGCTTACTTGTTCACATGGCAGCGAGGTGGCCGTCGTCAGAATGGCCTCCAGTTTGTCTATGCGCGCTATGCGGTCCATTGACTTGTCCTGCAGTATCTCCTCCAGCATTTGCATTGACTCCGTGAGGCTCGGAGGCTCTGAGCTGAATCGCGGCGAGAAGGTGCCCGACAGCGAGTTGTCCGATGGCACAGAGTCCAAGCTTGGGAACGCGTCGTTCTCATTCGGCTCCGGCTCATCCTCGGAATCGCTCTGGTCCCTGCAAAGGAATATTACGAATTGGTTTAAAATGTTGACTAAATTTTGATGTATTTAACTCACTTGTTGGGATTGCCGGCTGACTCCATTTTCTCCAGCTTCTTGGCCACCTTGTAGTAGCCCTTGAGGCGCTCCTTCTCATCCTCCGTCAGATCCATGTACCTAACGATCAAAAGAAAACATTACCCCTAGGATTTATAGTGATTTAGAGCAGCGGTGGGCAGAGATTTTCAACTTTGGGGGCGACTAAAAAAGAAAAAAAAGGGTCTCCGTCCGATTTTTTGGTTTTTCTCATTCCCTTTTCACCGTCAACTTCGGATGACGTGCACATGTCGATTCCCTTTTGTTCGAGACATTCACAGCTTTTTGTTTTTGGAAGCTAAAAGAGCTATGAAATGCCCACCACTGATTTAGAGTCACAACTTACCGCAGCAGGCGTATCTCGCGATTGGAGAGCACAATACTCTTGCTGGTCTGGGCCAGCTTCTGCTTGAGATCGAACACCTCGGTGCTGACCTTGCGCTGCTTCTTGCGGATCTTCACCTCGTTGGGCTTGATCTGCATGAGTATCTGCTCGGTGCACAGCTCGGAGAAGAGTACCTTGTTCTCGGGCTTAATCTGGCGCGCCAGATTGCCAAAGAGCAGATCGTGAATGAGGACGAGCACATCACCGGCCGCGTACAGCATCATTTCCCGGGTGAGCGGTCGCTTGGCCCAGAACTTCTGGTCGCGGCGATAGATCTGCTTCAGCTGATCCTTGATGGGATTGCACGGCGCATTGTAGAGCTCGCACAGCGAGTTGAGCGATATGTATTTGGCCTTGTAGACCTGCTTGCCACTCTCCTGATACTGCAGTATCGCATGGGCGGCCTGTGTGTCGAACACGTTGCGCAGCAGGATGCCGAACTGCAGATACAAGTTGGCCGCATCGTTGCGACAGTCGTGTATCACCTTGATCACCTGCTCGTGCTCCAGCACCGTCTTCAGGCCCCCATCGGTGACCATGGCCGGGCAGGACTGGACGTCGAACAGGAACGCCTCGCCGCGCGTCGTCCCGATCTCGATCAGCGTGATCTCGCCCTTCAGGCCCAGGTTGATGCCCTCGCAGTCTAGGGAGACCACGATGCTCTCGTTCTTGGCCGCCAGCTTTAGTATGGCATCGGTGACAAACACCGACATCTTGACGTTCGCTATCACCGTCGTGTTCTGCAGCACCTTTATCTTCCAGGTGTCGCCGACAAAGTAGCTGTGACTAGGTGAGCTCTGGTTGGCATTCGAATTCGAATTCAAATTCGAGTTAGCATTGGCATTGTTGGTTTGGTTTGCGCTCGCATTGGCATTGGAATGCACGGGGCTGGCGTGCAGGGAGTTGGGCCCACCGCCGCCGCCCTGCTGGTTGGCCAGCGATTGCTTGTCCTTCTCCTGATTCTCGGCCAGCGTCCGTATGACCAACGAGTTGATGCGTTGCTTTAGCGTTTGATTGCTGCTATTCAGGCGCTGCTCCGAGGCATTCGGCGTATGCGTTTGCTGCTGCAGCGACTGCTGCTGTTGCTGCTGCAGGGCCGAGTTGTTGATCGGACCGTAGCAGGTATTCGCACTGGGATAGTTGTTTTCGCACAGATTCTCCAGCTTAACCTCCGACATGGGCACATAGCTGTCGAAGCCAGAATTCGGCTCCGACTTGGGCTGCCCATAGCCCTGGCTCTGGCCCTGATTCTGGCCACCCATCACATTGGAAACGGGTGCATTCAGCTTGAAATTGGGCGATGCTATGCTGTTGTTATTGATGATGCCGTTGCCATTATTGTTCACATTGGCGTGGCCGTTACTCCGCAATGCCGGCGATTGCAATCGCTGTTGCACGGCACTCACAGGAGCTCCCGCATCCTGTTTCCTATTGCTTGTCTGGCCGTTATTGTTGTTGTTATTGTTGTTGAGGGCATTGAATTGCTCGCGGGTCTGGGCCTGAGCCTGCTGAATGTGGGCATCGCTTAGCTTGGGCTTCTGCAGCAGCGTGACTAGATTGGCCTGTATGTGAAAGCAGTCGGCGAAGAGCTTGAGGAACGAGCTCAGATCCCCCGGTGTCTTGAACATGCGAAGCCACTGGTCCTGCGGAAAATTGGTGGTCAGCAGGTGGAACAACTGGTCCACCAGCAGGGGTCCCTTGACCTCGATGCACTGGGCGAAGAAGTCGAGCATCTGCTGGGTGCCGCGCGTGTCGATGTTAGACTGCGGCAAATGGAGGCGATCCCGCGCCGGCAGATCCGTCATATTCTCGCAGCCCACCAGCATCACGTAGTCGTCCACCACCTTGAAGGTGTCCGTGTGCTTCATCAGGAAGTCGGTGAACTCCTTGATGTGTTGGCCTGTCGTAGAAATGGTTTAGGATTAGTTAAATCGAGTTTAGAGGATGTTTATCAAGCAAGGTATCCATAAAACACAACCAGAGATGCTGGGTATACTTTCTTTAAAATGTTCTTGTAATAACGAACTTTAAAGCTATGAAAAGGTCAAAATTGCTTTGTAATTGCTCTCTCACATCATTCGTTCGACTATGATCGGGTGCTGTCCGTGTAAAAAGCCGAAGAGTGTTGGTAACCGGGGGCTACCGTTGCGCACCACTTAAAGTGACTAACTGAATAGTGATATGTAATTACATGCTTGATAATTGTGAACTAAAACAAGCTCAATCTAAAGGTGTTTCTGTTTGCTATCTGGTTGTATTTCTATGACATTCCCATATGAGTTTATGGGCCTCTATGGCCTATTGATTGGCTGTTATCGCACCGGACGGCACTCCAGCCCACACTCACCTGATATGTGACGCACTTGGGGCGACGCCTGCGACCGATGGCCGAGGAGACTGCGAACGGGAACCTCGGCGGCCGCCCCGTACTGCAGCATCTTGTTCTTGAAGTAGTCTTTAGCCTCTTGGATGTAGTCCCGCTTGCCGCCGCAACCGCCCTCGTCGGCATTGGTGTGCTGATAGGCATTCACCTGCACATAGTCCCCGTCCACGAGGAATATTGATGGGTATTGGGCGAGAAATTTCTTCAGACCTGTCAGACGATGGAGCCAAAGATGTCAATTATAATTAGGATCGACCATTAGCGGCGGATAGTGGAGAGTGGAGTGGTTAGCTTAGCTGGGCCTTCGGGCCCTCGGTTAATGCAGTAAAACTGTTGCAACAGCAACAGCACACAAAACTTAACTTAATTAATTTCCCCTTTGTCTAGTTTGCTTTCAATGTGTCAACTCTGAAAGTGCGCCAAGACGCCGCGCCGTAAGTACTTATTGTAGTTGATTATTTCCCTGGAATAACCCGCTTGTCTGCTTGCCTGCTTGTATCGTTAGTTTCAACTCTCAACTTTAACCCGCCGCCGAACAGATTGTGAGTTGAGTTGTGAAAACTTTTGCCTCAGCGCCGGAGTTTATCAGTGGGGCTGCATGTGCCTGGATTCCCATAATTAACAACATTGTTTTGATCGCATAACCACCATCGTGGTTCGTCGAATGAGGAGCGAACGTCGGTACATGCATACATCTGCATTTGAATAATCATGTTACACATGTTGTTGATTTGGCTTTGTGAAGTTGGCAAAACTTTCTGGCTTCAAAGTTAGTTTACAATTACATAAATGAGGGGATGCGAAGGATGCGGCACTGGCAGAAGGACTCCATAAGCTGCTTATATTTTAAGGAAATTAATGGCATTTAAAGCCTATCAAATAGGTAACATTTGAGTGTCTTTGTGTTGTGTTTAGCTAGCCAGACAAGCGTCGCATTTGTTCTCAGTGGAAATCCAGCCAAATGAAAAGTGAATGCACTCAAGCCGTGCCTAGCGAGTGAACCATTTATTTGATAAATCAGGTCATAGTTGCTACTGACTGACTGACTGACTGACTATTCTGTTGTCGTCGGCCCAAAACGGGACAGCCCAAGCCCCAGCCATCAGCTCCGACCACATTCTAACCCACCCTGCCCCATTATTTGGTCGTAATTGCTAGGAATGCGATGAGTGCGATGACTACGAGTACCCGTACTCCACTCCATATGTCTCATCGCATCGCTCCAACGCTCCTCGGATCTCCCGCCCACTCTTCACAGCTCCCGTCCGCAATCCGCCCGCCGGAGCCATCAGCTCTCCATCTGTTGTGCTCACCATTGTTTGTGTAATATGACATGACATGGCAGACGCGCTGCGATGGACGGATCACAGACTTCTGGGGGGAGGCGTTGCGTGTCACAAAGGTTCACAGGCGCAGAATTGAGGCACGGTAATGGCTTGGCATAAATTAATTCGATTGCCTTTGACATAACTCAACTTTAGAGTCGAGCTGTGATTAATCGAATCGGAGCGCGCAGGGCCCTGGAATGATGCAAGAAGGCATTGTGCGAGCATTGTCTACGGATTTGGCAAGTCAATTGCAAAGTAATCTCCGTGTAAACATCTCGTTATCCCACATTTCTTTTCCCAGCTGCCAAATGAGCCACAAAACTGACAAATGGATAGCCACCAGCCAGCAGCAGCACGGGAAATAGGCTTCAATGGGCGGGAAATCCTTTCGGGTGTAATTCAATCTAATGTTTACTTAGAGAAATTGAAATTTACAGGGCACAGGGCAGCACAGGTAACAACTGTGGCCGCAATCGAAGTTCATAACATTTCAATATTAATATTTATCGAAGGCAAAGCCCGCAACCCCGAATATGTAATGTGCAAATATATAGCAAAGGTGGTCGTCGTCGTCGTCGTCGTCGTTGGCGAGTCTGTATGTCAAATTATTGTGCCAAGCACTAGGCGAGCCAATATTTGTCTGTTGCCGTGTGCTTAGCCGCATTTCTTGGCAAACAAACATTTTTGGCTACGCCTCCGCCCGCTCTTTTTCAGTGGAGCAGGTGTTGCGGGTTAGAGGGTGGCTGGGTGGCTTGGGTGGTGCTACCGCATTTTACTGCCCGACCGACCCACTTGGACACACATTTTTTTGCCTTGGCAATTTTCAAATGCACCGAGGACATTCGCCATAAATTTATGTATATTTATGCTTCTGCGCTTATTGAGGAAAACGAAAACATTTCCCCGAGATGTGTTCGAGAATTGAAATGTAAGCGAATCCAGGTGAGGGGCCAAAGGGTTATGTCTGGCCGTAAACTTAAGATTTTATGGCTCTGGGAAGGGTGTGGGAAATGGCCGGGGGGGTTGGGGACTGTGCCAAAAGAAATGGCACTTCCATGACTCTTGACTTGACTTCATTATGGACTCATTAGTTCCATCCCCCTCGCCCCGTTGTAGGTCTGTCAATCAATTAGCGGCAAATGGCAGCGGGTTCACAAATAATGAGCAGCCAGCTCAATTTTGGCTAAAACAAAATGTTTCGCCTTTTGCAATTAATGTCAGCTGCCGCTTGAATGCCGAAAATCAATGCGACTGACGCGGCACTGGAAACAAATCATCAAATTATAATATTAACAGGTATAAACGCTTAAGATTTCTTGACAGCGAGATACCATTTACCCATTTTAATAATCATGCAGTGTTGCCATTTAAATATTATAAACCCAAACTAAGTCAAAGCTGAAATGTTAACCGGAATTGACACATAGAAAAGACGGTTAACATTTGTCGGCCGTATCTTCATTATTTATTGTCCGATCTTTATAAAACTTGGTACATGGCCAGATATTATATTTATTAGCTCTTGCTCTAATCATTTAGGAAATATACCCCAATATACACAAGAAAAACAAGTAAAACCATGTAACTATGAATTGGACTGTATCTTGTATTGACTGTATCTTGTATTGTAATATATTGTCTGATCTAATATACTAATATACAAAAACGACACTACTATACAAAATAAACAAAAACGACATATCTTGCCGATTATGATAAACGCACTCAAAGCAAAAGGAGTTACGTCTCTAGCTCCTATCATTTTGGAGATATGAGATATGTGGAAAAAAATACAGTCTTATGCAAATTCCGAAGGCGGAAAAAAGCGTGGCAAAAATGTTAATCAAAAATTTTAAACGACGTGTTCATACGTATAGGCGGACAGCGGACATGGCTAGATAGACTCAGCAGTTAATGCTGATCAAGAATGTAAACACTTTATAGGGTCCGAAACGCTCCTTCTCCCTATTACATACCTTTGCACAAACTTAATTTACCATTTGTACTTTAAGGTATTGTACATGGTATAAAAATACAATTCATAGTTATTAGCAGGGGGTTATGGCGGTATAACGCTATTAATTACCGACATATTACCGTCTCTAGTCTATAAAGGAGTAGCCAAATTATGACGGAATCGCTCACAAACTCGGCATTATTTTTCTCCCTGCATTAGTCACCGATTTGAGTCCCAAGGAAAAGTTAACCAAAGCATAAAAACCTTGGCTGCACACACGCAATGCCTGAAACTGAAACTGAGGGATGAGGATGTTGGCTGTTGACTGTTGGCTGTTGGGAGGTTAAGGGGCACCGGCTGGCAGGCGTTAAAGGATTTTCCCCGAGCCCTGCTGCTGCCGTCGGCATAAAATCGTTAAATTTACGACAATGTCGGATATTGAAATGCGTGGCCAAACGGGCGAGGGCGGCGGGTGGGAAAATGCAGAGAGTCCAAGCGAAATGAGACAGATCGATCAGCTAATCATACACATCCCGGGTGGCTTGACAAGCTTTTCTTTTCTTTTCTTTTTTTCCGCCAGTTGCCAATGTTTTTGCTGTTATTTGCTGTGTCAATCGATTACGCAAAGCAAAAACACACACGGAAAAACAGTCGCAAAAGGCTTGGCCTGTTTTCGGTGTGCGTTTCTGTATTTCAATCGTTTCGCTTTGTATATACTATATATACTATTTGTATTTTGTGTGTGCAATTATTCAAAGCCGCTGGCAGCACTCAAAATGGCAAAACGATAAAAAGAGCCAAATGCTCGCCTATTTGTGTTTGCCCAACTGATTTGGCAAACGAACTTGGACTGTTTAATTAGCCACAAACCACGACGAATGAGGCCATCGGCCGCATCTTTGCAGTTTAAACCGTTTGTCTAGCCCCGTAGAACGTTTAAATTTCTCCGCCAGCTTTGAAAATTGCTGGTGACGTTAATTTGGCCAAAATGCTTCCCTCAATGGCCAAAAGCGTACCCTCATCAATCGCTGGGGAATATGCATGAGCACACACCGCTCACCTCCCATTTATTATTGAAGCAACAAATGGATACGGTCGGTCTCTGGAATAACATGCAATTTTATTGAAATTCAATTGAACATTTTTGTCACGTAATCGGCACTTTTCTATTACAAAGTTTCCGTTCTGCCTCCGCCCCCGAACCACCCTAACCACCTACCAAAAAACCACATAATGGGCGACATCGATGGGTTTATTCGGTGGCGTCCGGATGGGTGGGTGGCATTCGCAAGGGTATAAACTCATGGAAAGCTTAGCTGTTTATAAGTTGGGCAAACAACACGTTGACAAAAATTGAAGGAGCATAAAATATGCTTATAGGATTTTAGGTCAACCCATGAGAGTACCATAAAGTGGGTGGAAATGTGGGGCATTATTGGGGGGGATAAACTGACCTTATCACCCGCTATGGAGTCGATAGAGTCACAGGATACCACCCAACCGGAGACATCTAACGCCCTTCTATTTATAGGCCCTATATAGACCTTGACATTTTTCCATTAGTATTTTCCATAGTCTCTCCACCTCCTCCCGATTACAATCCCAGCTGTGATTTGCGTGTTTGGCGGCGCTTTCCCAAAGGTTCCTCAACTTGGCCTATTGCGTTCTTGGCAAAAACTAAAACTAAAACTAAAACTAAAACCAGAGCTTTAAGTCATAGATTAAAGCAGTTGGCTGAGGCAAACACAATTTTTGTCTTGACGGCGCGGGACAGTCACGCACATGTGTGCAAAATCAACAAATGCGATAAACATTTAACTAAACGTTTGTTTTCTTATATTGCAATTAGTGCACTCACCAAGTGTGAACAGGCGCAGAGAACTAATGGCATTCGGTGTGACAAATTTTGTGGCAGATATGTATGCGTTTGTGTAATCAATTTAATGGGCCAAGGGAAGTACAAATTTATGCTTTATATTTCAATTTTCATCGTGATTTTGGGGTTCTTTTTAGTGTTAAACGATTCGCTATTAAGCCCCGGGGGAGTGATGTAAACAAATGTTTGCCATTTCCTGCCCCGGCTCCATCTCCGGATCTTTTTCCGTGTGAGAACATGAAACAAATGTCTTCACATCACCGACGGATGGGACGAGGGGAAAGTGCATTGCACCTTTCCAACTTGGCGTTAAGTGGTATCTATTTTTAAAAACCGAAAGTTGTTTGTTGCGGCTATTTTTAAATGGCCCGAGTAAACCATGCAGTTTGATAAATAGCTCGCACCATCGCCAGTTGTTTATGTTTTCGAGGAGATGTCAATGGAACGAGTGCAACGCAAGTACAACACGTGTAATCGCTCGTATGTGGAAAATCTCAAGTTTTTGTCTCATTGTAAAATAATACACACTGCACTACTTACTATACAAGACGGAAAAACACAAAAAACAAGAGGGGGAAAAACTGAAAACCGACAACAACACATGCATTATCGATTGCAGCTCGTCGTCTGCAATGAAAAGCTATAAACCCTTGGCATGTTTTTGTGGTTTTGGCATTGGAAACGCAGCCTCAGTCGAGATCAACTTGGGAGATGGAAAAATGGATTCCAAAAGGCGAGTGAGTGGTCTGGGGGGAGGCAGACACCACAGCCCGAAACCCCACACCCCTGGCAATGGCAATGACATGTGCACTTGGACGTCGGCCACTCCAAGGCAGCGGCAAAACGGCAAAGCGGCAAAACAGCAAAAACGGGCCAACAGCAGCAGCAACAGCAACAGCAACAGGGAAAACACAATCATCGGCTATGACAAACATCGACCCGCAGGTGCACAAATATGTTCGCATAACCGAACAAGACTCCACTATTGCTTTCCACCGCACACGTTTCGAGTTTCCCAGGCTACATTTTCAATGAGAGCTGATTGAATTGCATCGAAATAGCAGTGCAATTTTGTCCCCCAAATGCTACAAAGTTTTCTTTTGATTTTACGAATTTATTACATGGTTGTTCTCAACAACTTTGATTTGTATCGTTTTGCATGCCAATTTGGATCAGTTACTGGTTGAATATAATGAGGTTACTCTATAAATGCCACAGTGACTTATAAGTTAAAAAAAAACTATTATTTAATGCCTCATAATTACTTACATTTCCATGACCTAAAGTTTCTGAGTTCTTGGAGATAACATATTTAGCAGCCCTGTAATGGGCAATCCCCTCTTGATTTTATTGGGAAAAACTTTGAAGAAACTATTTAGGTACCTATTATTTGATACCAGATAATTGCTCAAATGTCTACCAGTATAGTATTTTCTATAGTAGAGTATAGAGTTTTTAGGCACATTGAGGAGCCCTGTTTTGGAGAATCCCCTTTTGATTTAACAGAAAAACTATTTCCAAAGCTATGTAGGTATTATTTTATACCTGACAAAAGATTAAACTTAAGTTTCTGGGGTTTTCATCAAGATGGAACCATGGATCAGCCCAAAATCCACTCTATTTTTGAATATAAGGTTCCTGAGCTCTTGGGCACATAGATCAGACCTGTTTTAGGGAAACCCCTCTTGATTTCAACGTGCAAAAACTATTGCCAAAGCTATTAGGTATTATTTTATACCTAATAATAAACGTATCTTAGATTTCAATGATTTATAGTTTTTGGGGTCTTGGATCAAGGTAGATACATGGATAAGCCCAAAATCCCTTGTATTTTTGGGTATATGGTTCCTGAGCTCTGTGACCAATAGATCAGATCTGTTCTGGGGAATCCCCTCGTGATTTGGTTGGAAAAACTATAGCCAAAGCTATTTAGGTAATATTTTCTACCTGATAATTGATTATATTTCCATGGCCTATGGTTCCTGAGACCCCAAAGCTAGCTGGATACATTGATCACCTTAAAACAGGCTTTATTTTCGGCTATACAGTTCCTTCGCCCTGTTTTGGGGAATCCCCCCACTTGATTCGATTGGTAGCTGAAAAAGTTGCAGATGCCACTCACCCGACTGACTGCCTCCGGCGATTTGGCGCATCTCCTTGGTGAACTCCTTGTTACCAAATTGGCAGGAGAGATCGTGGACGGTGCGCGGCTCGCCCTTGTCCAGCAGGCGCTCGAGGAAGAAGAGCAGCGTCATGTTGCGTGCCATCTCGTACTCCATGGACTCCATTGTGGCTATATCCGCTATCTGCTCTCCGCTATCCACTATCCACTATCTGCCGGCTATCCGCTCAATTATTAATCCGCTCAAAATACGTCACGTCGCGTCGTCGGCTTGCTTATCTACAAAAGAGGTAAAAGTGAGAGAAGTGGTAGAAGTGGGGTGAAGAGGCGGCGATAAAACAGAGAAAGAGCCAACACTTATGCAATGCGAAATGGCAAGAAAGCTGGCAACAAAAAAGGGCAACACGAACGGGAGGGAGGGCGGGCGGAGAGCAACTAGCAAAACCGCAGACACATATTAGTCAGTTGAGTTTCGTCGCTCGGTTTCGTTTCTTTTCCTTTTCTTTTTCTATTCGTTTTGTTTCTCGGTGCTGCTTTTATTTATTTAATACATTTGCACTTTGCCACTCGAACGGCGGCGGCTGCTGCGACCGCACTCCGTCGCCCGTCTCTGTATATTTTCCCAATCTCTCTCCCGGCCCGATCCGACACTTGTTTTATGTTATTGCATTGCATTTGCTCGCCAAAAAGAAAACGCAGTCGAGCTGCTGCTGCTACTGCTGCTGCTGCTGCTACTACTGCTGCTGCAAGGCCATAAACTTGGCTGTGCCTCTTGAATAATTGAAGGCGAAACTCCTCCGGCTTGGCACGTAACGTACGAAGGATTCGTGTTTCGAGCGCCTTATCCTTTATCCGACATATCCTTGCTGGCCGCTCAAGCTCTCGACAACAACTGCGCTGCCTTGGCTTGCCTGCTGCCGCTGCCTGCTGCCTCAGTTGCTGCCTCTGCCGCAGCGCTGCCTGCCCCCCAAAACATAAACACAGGCGAATTCGGTCAGCTGACTGCGGCGACCGGCAGGAGTTCGCGCCGCGGCGAAGAAAACCCTCAGCCAAGTCGATTGGGGGCCAAAACACAGGCACAACTCGCTAATCCCCACAAAACTACCAAAAATAAATCACTATTGATAATCCTTCTAAAAGAATTATGTCCTAAAATAATATAGGATCTCAGTTTAAAGTTCTTATGTAAGAGTTATGCAAAGTTATAGCCACCGGAAAGCCTTGTTTTTGGTTTAATAATCAAACAATATCAGATCTATGGACTAATGCTTGAATATCATTTTAATTTAAAACTTAACTTGGTAAACACTCAGCCAAGTCGATTGGGGCTAAGACACAGAAAAAACTCGCTACTAGATGATCAACTAGCCTAAAATTAAGAACTTAAAAATGTTTTCGTAAAATTTTTTATGATTCAATGTTTTGTAGAAAAAAATATAGGCCTCTAGTTATGCCTTTAATAGCTGACCTAATTTATAAATAGTAAATTATATATTATAGTAATTATATATAAAATTTTCATAGTTTTGTAGTCATAAAGTGATTCTTTATGCATAGGATTTAACTTGGAATATACGACCTAAGTCAAACAAATTAAAACGAGAAATCTAATAATACATCCATGAAAATAAACACAAGAAAACAATTCTATTTAATAATATCATCAAAGAAATCAAAGTTTAGTAGGAAAGAATATAAGCCTTTAGTTATGCCCTATAGTAAATATTATATAACAAATTAAATATTATGATTTTTATGGTTTTGTAGACATAAACCTAATGATTTTTTATGCATCGACCTAAAATTAAACAAATTAAACAAGAAATCCAATGATAAATCCTAGAAAATCACCACAAAAACATATCTATTTGATAATATCATACCTTGCTTGGATAGGGATTAAAACCCCAAGTTTTTCAAGCTTGTTTGCCCGGGAAATTCTCCGAAAACGCTCTGGTATAACACCGCGATTGTGTCAAAAACCCGAAAACTGGCAGCGAACGTGAGCCAATTGGGATTTGCATGGGATTTGGGGCGCCAAGCCGATAAGTACAATGGGATTTCGTTGGATATGCGAAGTGGAATTCGGTGGGAACCAGAGGCGATCAAATGTTGGCATCACCGTGGTGGCTTTATATATAGCAAAGCATAACGTGTATTAATTTGTTTGTTGCTGCCGTCTGCCGTTTGCCTTCTGCCGGTTGGTCGCTCGGTTGGCATGCGAAAAGGTGCCAGCTCTGCAGAACAGGTGATTGACACAGAAATGTGGAAATGTTGAAAAAAGTCGATGGATGTGTGTGCAGCGGAAATGGAAAATGCCAACAGCAGCAGCAGCAGCGGCGGCAGCAACACCTCTCAAAGAGCTGCATGCAGCGAACGAAAAACAGATTCTCAATTAATTTCCCTAAACAGAACCTGCCACTTACTTTTACACATTATCCAACTCGAAAGAAAGAAAGTCCAATAGGAACTTTTGGGGCGTGCCTGTGTTGGTTGCGATTGATAAGCAAAAACCGTTGACAACAAATATTTCGAGTATTGGGAACAACAAAAACTACAATAACAACCTACAGCGCATTCCATTAGACTCCACGTGAGTGTGTGAGTGTTGTGCAGGTAGCCGTGTGTTCGATTTGGTATCAGTGTTGGTGGCAAAACAAGAAACTTCACATACCAATACCAAAAAAAGAGAAGAAAACAAAAACAACCAGGAATGGCCATATTCGAGGGTCTCGACTACAGGTACCTGGTACTCAGCGCAAGGTTAGCGTGCAAATTTATCTTGCAGCCGTTTTTCAAGCGTTTGAATTGTAACCTTTACGTCTTTGGTGTTCTAGGGTCCCGATTTTGAGGGAAGGAGCATAAAAAACCATGTTATTCCTGTGTTTATGATGTTAAAATATGAGTTATTTTAGGGACATAATATATTTGGTTTTTAATTGTGGTTATACAATTGCGCCAAACAGTTTTAAGCTGTTTTTAAAGCAAAATGGCGCGAATTTTAGGTATTATAAAGGATTTGGTAGAGTCTTAAAACACTCGCAAGTTATTTATGGTGATCTATCTATGAATGTCACTTAGATCTAGGCGTTTATACCAAAAGTCGCATATTGATAATCGTGAAGAATATACTACGAGTAATTTAGTTATTTATTTACAAAATTAAGGTAAGTATATAATACTAAACCTAACATTATCTTAAAGAGTAGCAGCTGCTTGGGCTCTATAAGTAGTTGCTTATCTATTTTCATATCCAAGATGAAAATCTGTTTATACGGACGTACGGACATACGGAAAGGGGTCTTAGATATTGATGCAGATCAAGAATATACCTACTCAGATCCAAGTCTAGGAAGAACAGGCTCATGATTGAGTTAGTAGAGATTGTTTTCCCATATACTATCACCTTAATGACCGAGATATAGACGTACGGCTTGATGCACGGATATCAACTATTTATGCTAATCAAAAATATTCTCAAAACCAAGTCTAGGAAGGTCATAAATGTCCCCAATAGAGAACAGTCTCATGAGTAAGTTATTAGTGTTTGTTTCCCTTACTATTAACACCTCAAAGACCGAGTTACGGACGTAGGGACATACGAACACGGCTGGAATCACTCGATTGTTGCTGGTAACCAAGAACGTATCCCCTTTTTTGGTTCGCCGCTGAATCACCTGCTGACTCAGTCCGTTACATGTCTCCTCTCTAGCCCTACATACCCCTGTTATCTAGAGAAAAGCGGGTATAACAACAGAGTCTTATTAGACCATCGGCGGGCGAAAGAGACAGCAGCAGGCCGAGCGAGAGCGGCAGCGGGAGAGGGACAAGTGCAAGTCGAGATTAGTGAAGAAAGGTAACAAAAAAAAAAATAACAATAAAAGAAGCCCGCGGGCAGCGAAAGAAAATAATATCTTGCAGTCGTGAATAGAGAGAAAACGCGCAAAAATTAAGCGAAAGACACTCTCGAAATATGCAAAGCAATATGGGAGAAAGACAAATACATGGTATATAGTATATAGTATATGTATACAGGGCAATGAAAATGGCGAGATGTCAGTTATAATTACCTGCCAGTTAATCACCCGCTCGCAGTTTGGTTTGCTTAAGTGCACTTGGGATCGGAGATATATGTATGAAAATCCTGAAATTCAAAATCGACACAAACACGATACAGATCCTCGCGTGGGGGATTTCGAACCTGAAGCCGGTCACACTCGCGCACACTCTCTCAAGGCTTTCAGCAATTAATTGATATGCCTTAATTAATAAGCTCGCTTAACATTTTTTCGGCGCAATTAACCCAAGAGACACAAGACTATGACACGCAGGTAGTACATGTGTATGTGGGGTACGTGTTGGAGGCACTTAAAAAACGCTCGCTGGCGGGAAGGCTTGGATAGGGGGGAGCTATTGGTCCAATTGGACCAATTGGACCACTTGTTGCACTACGCGAAAGGCACTTCTTGAACGGCTAATGGAATTCCGCCAACTCCGGGGCGGACGGCGAGCGAAAACAACACACACAGCACACCTGGCGAGCGTGGAAAACGAAGGCAATTTGACGGCGGTTGCGGTGTTGGTGGCGATGGCGATGACGACAGCGATAATTCCGATACACAGATCAGCAGTGCCATCTCTAATCCGCCACCGCACACCTCCCCCGCCAATCATTTGTTTACCTTTACGCTCTCACTCTTTCGTAACTCCCAGCAACGAGAGGAAGCGAGATGCCATCATCGACTGTTAAAAGTTAACAGGTGCTGTTGGTCTGTAAGGGAACCCTTAATAGTGCCAGCAGTCTCTGTAACCGTTTCTGGTTTGAATAATTACAGGGTTTGTGACTGCCTGTTATCGATATTTGGTACTATCGCTGTTAAATTGACTGTTACAGCTCAGGTTTTCGTTGCTCATCTCTAATCTCTTATTGGCGCGCCTTAAACATAAAAATACCAAAGATTCAAATTAGATTCTGCTGCGATCATTTTATGTAGCCTATCTTAGGGGCTCCAATAAGATTTTTACCAATTAGGAAATAATATATTTTTAAATCAATAAAGTTTGCTGATTACAATGGCAACATAAATCAAATGCTACCAAATTTTTAGAAAAATGTTTACCACAGGTAAGGCTGAGGTACAATTAGAAAGTTTGTGTTATGAAAAGTGTGCTAATCCATAAATAAGAAACAAATTTATAGAGCAGTATTTTAATTTAACATGGAAATACATATGATTTTAGCAGTTGCTAAGCTGCTTTTATTCAATGTTTTCCCTGTCGTTACCATAGAGGAGGACTTGACAACCAATAAAAACTATTATTTATTTGAGTATAAAGAAATCCTAACCATGGAAGTGATGGAATTTTTGAGCCGCACTGATCGCCGGAATCTGAAATCCCAAATTGATTTTCAGGTGGCCCGCAAGATGCGCGAGTGGTACGCGGAAGTGGACAACCGTCGCCTAAAACTAAGCTTGATGCTCCAAAGGGAAGCCCTGCAGGAGGACGAGGAAATTGCCGAACTGCTCCTGGAGCGGGCGAATGAGGCGGAGAGAAGGCGCATCGAGTGGATACAAATGGACATTCTAAAACGAGAGGAAGCGGAGAAGGAGCTGGTTAAAGTCAAGAAGCAGCAAAGGGAAATGTAAGTGGTTTTCCTTGGAATGGGATCTTTAATTTTAATCATTTTTAATAGCGAAAACTCCGAGGCCCATCGTCACATGCAAACCCGGGAAATCCTCTTGGAAACCAAGCAGGCCCAGCTCCATCAAATCGAGGAGAAAAAGGCTCTGAAGCGGCGCCAAGCCTGCATCGAGATCCTGTGGCAGCGGGTGTGGCAGCGATTGGACGAATGTAAAGCCCAACAGGAGCAGTACGAGCTGCAGCTCAGGAACCTAATTGAGGGGAGATGCCAGGCCCAGAACCTGGACACAGATCGGCGGCAGAAGGCCCAGTTTGCCAAGGAAGTGTTCGCCGAGCAGAGGGAGTGTGCGCAAGCGTAAGTGCCAAGGAAAACCTGCCTACACAATCAATTATTTGATATCATCTTCAGCCTGGACTTTGCTGCCGAGATGGATGTGTTGAAGAAAAAGCAGCAACTCAAAAAGGACAAAGACAAGAGGCGCCAACAGCTCACTGACCTGCAGGACCAAATCAAGCTGAATCTCAAGCTCCGGGACACAAAGACCGAGGCCGATCTGCGCGAGGATCTGACTTACAACATCCTCGAGGATCGGCAGATTTACGAGGAGCTGATGCAGAAGCACTGCGCCCGGGTGAGCTCAGAGCATCTTGAAGTTTATAGCCCACCAACAACCAAATCTTTGTGCAGGCCCGCAACCGTGATTGGCATCAGGCCTACATGACACACACAGCCCAGGAGCGTGCCATTCAAGGGGAAATGGAGGCGAAGCGGGAGCGGGACTACCTCGGAACTGGGTGTGTGCTTAGCCAGCAGCAGAAGCAGCCATATGGTAAAGAGTCGCGGTG
This sequence comes from Drosophila ironensis, assembly GCA_021223825.1. NCBI lineage: Eukaryota > Metazoa > Arthropoda > Insecta > Diptera > Drosophilidae > Drosophila > Drosophila ironensis. The sequence goes on from JAJJHQ010010690.1 coordinate 1,040,492, forward strand.
AACAGTCAGCATTTTATCAATGGCCATGTCACGCCTCATATTTGGATACGATATTGCAAATATATTTATGGATGATATAAATCAGGCTATGGCATCGATAAGGAAAAGCGTATCACGCACGGGCGGTATAAAAACCGTGATAATGTGTGGCCACTCAACGTCACCTCACCTCGTCCAAATGGAAGCCATCCAGTCAGGTTGGCGGCTCGCCGGCGGGCAGATATGCAAATAACTACAGTGAAAATTGCTAAGTAAGCGACAGCAGATGGGTTATAGGTTGCGGTTTATTTGGGCTTCTCGGATCATGCAGAGTTTTCAAAATAAATCGAAAGATATTACCATTGAGGCAGCTTGTTTAAGCTTAAGTTGTACCATTCAAAATAAGGCAATTAATTGGTTTTATGTTGATCGATTATTTCGACAATCGGAAGTTTATGAGTGTTGTTTATATTAATGTTACCCATTGATGTTATTTATGTTTACAAATGCAAATGAATTTAGAACTTAGATGAGAGATTTTCAAGGAAGAAGAGGTGTCAAATTTTGATATCTGTAGTTCCGGTTGATCCTTTTGGTTGTCATCATTTTTCTCTTAATTTATTGATAGTTAAATGTTGTTTATTTTGTGTAATTTTTTCTACAGAGCTTATCTAAGTATAAGCTAAAATATNAGAGAGTATCTAAGTATAGGCCGATATATTTGGATTCCCGCCACTAGTTTGCTTTTGGGAAGTTCAACTGTTGGATCGATAAAACCATCAGTGTGACTGAAGCACCAAGTTTGACAATATTTCTGACACTTGGACAGGACTGGGATCTTGGAGCAGGCTGCCCATTTGGCCGCCCAACTCCGCGAGGCATTCATAATTGAGCACTTCCGCCCGTGCGGCGCAGTTGTCTCCTCAACTGGTTGCCGCTAATTAGAGTTGATCGGTGACCATGTCGCCAGGCAGCAGCTGCTGCAACTGTTGCACGTTGCACGTTGCACATTGCACTGAAAATGTAAACACACTAACCGCTGTGTTTATTCAATTAAAAAGAGTGCGGGCCGGAGATTTGGCGGGGAGCCGGGCAGGCAGCAATTTTCATTGCAATCTACTTAGCCAAATGGGCAACAACGGGTCATTTGGAAGAGGAGTCCATCCACGAGGAGCTGATAGATAAGCAATTTCCCTGGGATTAAGTCCAAGTAATCTCGGCTCCGGCACACATGCTGTGTTTATTTATATTGGTTCCCGGTTCATGTTTGCTGCCCAAACAGCCAACTCAAGTGCTTTGGCATACACCGGTGGGAACGGGGGACTTAACGATCAATAATTGGTCCTAAAATCAATCATTGTTATGTCAAAATAACATTGTCTTGTTAATGCTTTCCCCGGTTTTGTTTGTTCTTACAAGAGATGTTTATAACCCCGCTCAATTCTTAACCATTACATCAAATTGTATAATCTTGAGTCTTGCAAAAACTAGAATATAGAGCTCAAGAATTCCTATAATTATTCAGGGTTTTCCCCGCTTCATTTGTGCCATGATCTTGAGATTTGAGGCACAATGATTTTCCCACTGTTCGTACCTCTTGTACTTGACTTGCCGGCTGTCCAGTGGCATAACACGATGCCATGCATCACGCAGTTGCAACTCCATCGAGCCTGAGAAACAAGCGATCCGTAGGGGCAGCCTGGAAAAGCGGAGCGGCACATTTTCAAAGCGAGGTGTCAAAGTCGTCTCCTTATCCTGCTGCGATGCCTCACGGTCCTGCCATTAGCCTGTTCCCGAAAGGGGTGGATGCCTCTGCCCGGGTTATTTATGTGACACTTACAATCGTGACAACATTTGCGCAAATGCAAGCCAAGGGGAAACCCATTCAAATGGAAATATCTTCAGAACAATGCTCTGCAGAGGCAGTTAACAGGCAGCGGGAACGATAAACAATGTTCGGGGAGGAGCTGGATCGGCAACGAGTATTTTTCTAATATCCGCATAAATCGGATTCGCCCAACCCGTCTGAACTAAACTGCGTTCTTATCCGCCGATCTCGGAAAGCGCGCGTCGAGATTTATAGATCTTGCCTTTGGGCCACGAAGCCCGGCTTGAGCTCATTAATAAGCGTTTAGAGCCGAACACTAATTGCCAACGCCCTCGGAAGCGGGCTGGCTAAAATGGCAGAATTGTCTACGAGGAAAAGAAGCCGGGAACGATAAATAATAGTTAATGTGTGGGCGGCGAACAGGACATGGCCCGGGGCCCGCCCATTGCGAGGTTGCACACGTTGCACGTACAAACAAAATCGGGACAAAAGGCTGCGGTCAAGAGCTGATTGAAATGCCCACGCCGGCCCACGTCCTGCGAGACCTCCTGCCACATGCAAGTGCCTCCCCCTTTTCGATTCCTGTCGTGCTGTACGTGCTGGACAAATTTAACGCCTGGGTTCCAGGTATGAATTGTGGCCTTTGCCTGCCTCCCGGCGGTGTGAAAAAATGTTGCGCCAATACTGCAACGTGCAACACGAACAAGTGGGCAACACACCAGACAATGCAACCTCTCGGTACCCTGTACAATGGTTGGGTAAGGTAAAAATAGGCAGTTTCAAAACATGACACACTAAACCCAATTAATAGCTCCCTTCCAGGCAATACAAGGCATTATAAACTTCTTTTATGACCGGGTTCCGATAACAACAACTTATCAAATATTTCCCGAATTCATTTATTACCAATGTGAATCACTTCTTCGATTTTACCGAAGTGTTTCGTCATGACAAATATTGGGAAAATTATCAGAATGATCAATGTTTAGCCGTCACAAACCCTTCACTAAACTCGGATCATCCTCAATGAAAATGAAAAGGTATACCAGCAGTGGTCCATGTAATAATTTTACAACAAAATCCAACCTCCGTACAACCTCCCTTGGCCCAGGCAAAGGGGCGTTTTACCTTTTTGTTCTGCGCTGTTGTGGCAATTTTCATGCTTCAAAATGAATTTCGCGCCTGAAATCTGCTGGGTAATTTTTTATTACGATCCCTGGGACTATCGAAAATTGCCAACCCGCTGGCAATTGTCATAGATTCCCCTCCTCCTCCCCTTGTTGATTTCTTGCATCAATTTTTGTGCATCTGCCCCATATATATGTATGTAGGTAGGGGAATGGGGAAACTTTTTCTATAAAAGACATAAACTTGAAGGCATTGACAGACACGCGTAGAACCCCAGAAGCCCAGAGGAAAAAACAGAAATTGACAGCAGATGCGGGCAATTGAAAATTGGGGAAATTGGGGAATCGGATTGGAAGAAATGCAATTATGCGATAAAAGCGAAATAAAAAATTGTGTTAATTGTTGTTAAAGGCTTGAGCATTCGGAGCCACTCCAGTGGATGTGTTTGTTTGGCTTGATGTTTACGAGTACGAGGCCGCATCAATCTCCTTCGTCTGAGTGCTGATAGCCGGAATGGTGTCCACTGTACAGGCACATCGGCACAACTCCTCCGTCTCGGCATGGACAGTGAGTGAGTAAGTGCCACTTGGCTGTCTCTCCGCCTGATTGAGTGATGCATCATATCCATCCACGGGCTCCTGGTTGGGATGGATTCCTGCTCCGCACAACTTCTTTTCTGGCTGAGTGGACCGGGCAATGAATTCGTTTAAAATGCAAATTGATCAAGGCTCTGGGGGAGCAGCAGGGCAGGTGCGCCGGGGGAGTAATTAAAACCCACAATTTGCCCGCTAATTAGTCATAGATCAGAGAGCTCTCAACATGGACCAACACAGACCGGATAAACTAGATTTAAACTCGGCGAAAAATTAAGAAAAACCACCGCAGCTTGTCCGGCAATAGTTTGGGGTTATTAATCTCCGCTGCCAAGGACATTTCCCTGTGTAATTTGACTTCAATGGCTTGTTTCGTGCTCATAATTTCGTCATTTGTTACACGATCATATCAATCGATTTGTATGGTGGACAATTAATGATTACAACATTCGCCACACTGGAGACAGGGAGTGGTCCCAGGCTAGATGTGGCGATTGGAATGGCAACGATTTTTCAGGAGATTGCCGAGGTGCGATATTGAATTTCCCCCACTTGAAAATACAAAAACCTGTCTTGGATTTGTTAAAACACAAACGCAATTTTATTAAGTAAAACGTGTCACACATAGTCAAATACATAGGATAAAACTAGTATGGAACTAAAATCGAACGAGAGACAAACGAGATGAACTTAAAACGATCAGCTAGGGGGTTTGCAACCCCTAAATTCTAATAGGTCCCAGCCTACCACATTTTCGCAGTCTGCAAGGAAAAAACTCACATTATATAACATTTTAAGTAGAGATTAAAGAGCTCCCAACCCACCACAATAATGGCAAAGAAGAGCCCGATGCCAGAGCCAGTCATGACATCTGACCAATGGTGTTTGTAGTCAGATATACGGGTTAAAGCCGTGTACCAGGCGAACAGTAGCAGGGCGCACTGTATCAAGTGACGCAACATCCTCAAACGCGACCAGTGCATTTTGCGTTGCAAATAAATCTGCAAGGGACTTTACTGAATTACAAAGAAACTTTAAAGTTTATTAGGGTTTAACTTACCGCCAGGTAGAGCATGGAAAAGCAGGCAAAGCTGGCATGTCCACTCGGAAAGGAGAGACTAACATCCTTTAAACGTTTAGGGGTTATATCCGCTGCCGAGCACGCAAAGTCCTGGATGTAAATGCCAAAGTTTTTGGGATCGTTGCATGTGCTGCCATCGGGTAAAACGGGTGCGCAGAGCTGTGAGGATGGTTATTGTTTAAGTTTGAGGAAACACAACCATAGAAGGCGGTCAAACTTACAGAGAAAAAGTGTGGTCTCAGCCTGCCTATGGAATACTTGGCAATATTCGTGGTGAGCTGTTCCGCTCCCAAGCCAAAGATCAAAGCCCCGATCTTGGCATAGCACTCGATCACCCACTCGGGCAGCTCCATGTGGAAAATATGATAGCCACTGCCTGCCTTGATCTTTGACTTGAGCGATGAATCCTTCGACTGTGCCCGGAAGAACTCCACCAAAATGATCTAAGGATGCATTTAAATGAGTCATCGAAGCCAGCCCAAAGCCATTGAAAACTTACAACTGCCATGGGTAGGGCACCGCAGATAAGGTACAGCATCCAGCTCCGCATGGTGGACTCCTTGTAGGGATGCTGCAGGGTGATATCGTTGCAGAAGAAGCCACTCTTGAAGGGTTTGCCATAGAAGGAAAATAACATCAAGGGACCAAACACTGCAAAAATCAAGAGTAATATTTATTTAAGGTGCCAGCAGAAGCAGATTTTCCCATGCGCCATCCGAGAATATAGGGCTTTTGGGTGGCCCAGAACGATGGTGTCCAATTCCCCTGGGCAAGGTCTGCTGATCAAGCCTTAATTGGACTTGGGTAAACAGAGCAATGACTATGACAATGTGGATGATGTGGAAACGAGACCAGCACAGTGGCGGCTCAATGAAATACACTAAATTCTGGCCCCCCCAACGAAAATAAAAACTCGCCACAAATTGAATATAATAAATCGGACCGAACTCGATGTGCAAATAAATATATATAGCATTTGAGGGGATCGTTATGGGTGAAAAGTGCCTGTTGTTCTTTATTGGAACATGGAAAAACACGAGTAAAAGCAAGCACACGCTGCTNCGGCTCAATGAAATACTTTAAATTCTGGCCCCCCAACGAAAATAAAAACTCGCCACAAATTGAATATAATAAATCGGACCGAACTCGATGTGCAAATAAATATATATAGCATTTGAGGGGATCGTTATGGGTGAAAAGTGCCTGTTGTTCTTTATTGGAACATGGAAAAACACGAGTAAAAGCAAGCACACGCTACTGAAATCATTTTTGGGGGCATTTGGGAATGTTTTTTGTTTGAAAACAAGTCGCTTGCCCACCTCTGGGGCACTTGTGGGGGCAGATAGATAGCGGAACCCCCTCCGGAGCACATCATCTGCCAGATGGACTAAAATGTGGAATACTCTAAGCTCCGAGTGGCGGCAGGCAAGTGCAAGAGATCAATTGCTGGACCGTGATAACAGGCCATAAAACGTGTGAAAGGCCGTCGGGAAGAAAAGGCGATAGAAGAAAGCCCCCCATTTGAATTGATTTATTCGGGGTTTCTTTTTTGATTAGGAAAAACAATTCTTCATGCTTGAATTGCAGGGAAATGAGAACATGCCGCATCACAAATCGGTGTTCCCTTTGTTTTCTTGTTAAGCCGATTGAAAGTTTCGAGAGTATACATCGTTGGAGTAAAGTTCAAAGACGGGTAATGTAAATATTTTATTTTTGGGAACACCTCAGGGCCCAAAAAAATATGAATGCCCCAGCGGATGCAGTTCGTGGTCGAAGGGCGGCCCCCAGAAAAGTTTCCCTACGTAACTTTTGCTTGCCTCACTTATTATTTTATCCATTGCCAAACTATTTATTTTAAGCAAATTCAGGGCGGTAAACATCCGCTTAAGGTGAGCGGAATGCTAACCAGAATTGGTCTAATTATCTATTTAAAGTATTTGATGCACTTACCGCAGCTGAGCACGCACAGATCCTTGAAAATCCGTCCAAATATGTTGCACGGTCCGCGCATGGGTGGCATCTTTGATCCTGTGCCGTTCGGTAGGCTGCAGCTTCCCACAAACTGTGGCAGTTGCAAGTCAATTTTCACATGGTTATTGTTGTTGTGAGTGGCATTTGCTGCTGCCACAATGCTGGCCGCCGTCGGGGAAGAAGGCTCCTCGCCGCTGCTGCTCTGCGACTCGAATCTCTGGAGCGGAGTGGTATCGCAAACGCTGCCCGGACGCATGCCGCTCATGTTGCCAAGTTCAAACGCAAAGGGGATATATATGTATATAGAGAATGTGTTTCTTTACGAAATGGGCTCAATTCTTGGGCCTGGACACCGCACGGGTGGCCATCTTATCGGCCGACACTCAAATATTTGAATAATCCTCGGGCGGGCCTTTTGCCTAGCTAATGGACGCTCCCTTTTTCGAGGCACTGTGCGATAGGTGGTCGCAAGCTAAGTGCAAGCAAATATGGCCAACAAATCGATAATGATGTAAAAGACACAGAGTCGGCGTTTTGTGGGCGGTTGGAACACGAAATCGGGAGTTGGGAAAGGTAAACGCAATTGCGCAAGCGATAAGCGATGAGCGATCGCAATCGCCCAAATCCGAGTTAAAATTTTGATCAAATACTGCTGGCGACGCACAAAAGTAAACAAAGCGCGACCGAGGTGAAAATCTCTGCCATTATTTGGACTGCATGCAGTGCACTACCACCTTGCTTCGAAGGTGTCGTTCTCGTTCTCGATCTTGCTCTATTTCTTTTCGCACTTTTTTCTACCCGCCGTCGCGCATGCGAACGACCAGACGTCAAAATGTTACAATAGATCTGCCCTAGCAACCGAGACCCGGCAGCGCTACGATCCGCTCTGTTCGACGGCGCCCGAAGAATTGCTCGGCCGCAGAAGTTCGGATATGGATATGGTAAGGCAGCCCGCAGCAGCGCAGCGGCAGCAACAAATGCCAGTCAACTGCAGCGAGAGGGCACTCTCTACTCTCTCTCCACTCGAAGAATTTTAGGTAGAACAACAAAATTAAATCATTTTAACCCATTTTAACCCTCTGGATCTTAACCCTAAAGTGGTATAGTTATGCTATAGGTCTTGACATAAAATTTGTGGACATACGTAATTGTGATTGCCTAGCCATAAGTACATATATATATATAAATGTTTACAAAATAATCAATAGATTCTAATTCTAGGACTAAACAATCTTTTAAGAATTCAAAACGACTTAGTAACTTATTTAAAAATAATATATTGTAAGAGTTTACAGAGAATATATTGTACAAATACTTTATTTTATAAAACCACTTTCTAATTTAATTTAAGAACTTTAATTTAAATAAATGCAACTAACTCCTTACTAACTCCTTACAGCAAAACCTTTGTGAAGATTGCATCTTATTTTCTAAATTATACAGTTAGTCGAAATTTCAGAGTTTGCAGAACATAGAAGATTTTGTACAAATTCCTTATTTTTTAAGAACTTTATAATTAAAGTCAAGTACTAAAATTAACTCAAATTGTATCCTTATAAATGAGGTTTGTGTTAAAGCTAAATAATGTTAACTTTCGCTAATAATAAATTCCAATGTCTAGCTACATTAAGTGGGATTGGTCTAGATTTGGTCAATACTTTTGCCACTACTTTGGTCACTGCCCTTCCATTAGCTAGCAATTTTGTCGTAGTTCTGTGGAATAGATACTTTACCCGGTTGCTTCCAGTGCTCTTGCCCCTATCAGTTGATAAGGGAGAGGATTCCCGAGCTGGCGACCACGGGTCGGACGGACTGCTCTCAGTTCCCAAGCAACTGCCAGTCGAGCGGGGCACAAATCTTATCTGCTCCGTATTCGGTTCCGTGCAACGCTCGCGAACGGAGGTCTCGGAATTCTGCGCGCAGCCAATAACCAAAGAGCGGATAAAAGTTCCGAGGGCGAATAAAATAATCCTTAGTATATTCAAAACGTTACGGAAAAGTAAACAATTGTGCGTAATCGAGGAAAACACAAAGCGTGCGATGACGGCGCAGCAAAGGCTTGCTTAAAAAATAAGGTAAAATTTATTAAACAACCAGAGTGGCGAAAGTTCTGTGTTTATTTGCCTTGGCCCCGGTGAGCTAATGGATGGCTTTTCGGCACTTTATCGATCCGGTGGTCGGTCCCGGCAAACACAGTGTCTGTGAAGCCTCAAGAATCGATGGTCACATAAACAATTTCAAACGCCAAATGGCAGCAGGAATAGTTTGTTAGTGAGTGCGTATAAATGTTTAATTTTAGCAAGTGCAAAGGTGGATGCGTGGGCGCTGGTGTTTGGCTTAAAATCGATATGTTAAACTTAAGGATTCCTTTGGCATTTGGCAGGGTCAAGGTTAGTTTGCCAGTTCCATGGCACTTTTCATGCCACTTTTCCCACGAAATCAGACCATAAACTCTCAGAACCTTCAGACAGCGACCGATAGCTTATCAATTTCCGAAACGCAAAAGGCCCAAACCATACCGATGCGCGGCGTTTGGCTTTTCATGGTGCTTAAGCTTTTTATGGGTTCGATTCGGTTGTGATGCCTCACGTCCCATATTGCCGCGATGGATGGATGAGGATGCAGATGCGGATGCGAGTTTCCCGCCACTTAGTTAGGTGCACTGGGATATTTTGGCTATTGGCCAAGCAATACAGTGTTACCAAATGTTTCCCGGCTGGACGGGGGTCATAAACATTTGCAATATGAAATACTTGGCATTGTTCCTGCCACAACCAAGTGCATAAATCAAGTCAACAATTATATTTCATAGATTTGTGTGCGGTGTTTCCTGTGCCATTGCATGATTTCTAGTTGTTTACTTCACGGATTGTTCTGGGTTATAACCAAACTTTCAGATACTTACAGTCTGTACTTTTCCCATCGATTTCCATATCAGCTTAACGTGCTTGTGTGGCCGATTTATAAGGCTTATTCAGATTGAATTTCATTGTCAAGCGCGTGTAATTGTTGGCAAACTTTTGCTGATTGCAGCAGGAATGCAAATCGTTACCAAAGCAAATAAACAAGTCTTTTACACAAAGTGTGGACTTTGGCAGATTTACCAGCCAAGGCCCGAAGGTGTCAAATTCACCTTCCTTTTGCCACGACAGGTTGTCTGCAAATTGGTAATACCACCGCCCCCTGAAATCGAGACCTTCATACCGAGTACGAGCCAAAAACTAATTTGCGTGCAAGTCGATTTTCCATATTTAGATTGCAGTCCCTTCATGCACTTGTTGCCTTTTTAATGATGCAGCCTGGCGCCAGTTGTTTATGGAAAGTGTACATATTTTTTTGATTTTAAATTATTTCCCATCTCGCATGACCTTAATTCAGCCCATGCATCTCAGATATTCCAAAAATGACATTCGCCGCTCAGCTTGTGGTCGTTGCCCGCGCAAAAAAGTTAATCGGACAAGTCTGATATTTAAATTGAAACGAGGAGGCGGCGACGAGTCGCATGCCTTTGTAATTATCCACTTGTAATGCAGGATTAACCTGACACGTCCTGCGATATGATAAACTGGATGAATTAATTGCATTGTGGTGTTAAACTAAACGATGATTTTGAGATTACGCCGAGTAAACAAAAGTCGATTAAAACGATATATTCTTATCGCCTCGTGGGTGGCAGAAAAGTTGCGTATAAGTCAGCGGATTTAGGTTGCAAATAAATATCAATCAATTCATTGCAGGAAATTTTCTGGCTAATCAAATCGATTTTTAAAGCAGTATTTTTATGTGAACTAGACAGCCAAATTGGAAGCTTGTTTATGGCAGCATAAACCAGAAAAGCACAAGATATAATACATTATTGCCTGCGGGGACTACTCAATTTATTGAACTGCTGAATCAGATCACACTTTTGAAATATTTACGATAACAATTATATGGTCGTAAAGGTTTTGTCACTGCTATAAAATGCTCAGACCATAAAAACCTCTCCCTATTTTGTTGTTATCTTGTAACCAGCAAAAAGAGTGGTTGATAAGATAGTGAAATGCCTCGATTTTGCAAGCAGATTACTAGTTCCTAATGGGTCGAACCGATCGACGCCCCCTGGCACATGCAGGCTGCATTATTTTTAGCCTGATTAATGCTCTATTTATTTCCGGGAGCTGACAATTAAAAAATAATCGCATGCCAACAATCTCAAGTGCGTGGAAGCACGCTCTTCATCCCCAATCCGCGATAATATCGCTGTTTTATTCTGCATTTGTTGTTGCTGTATAGCTTTTTTAATTAAGATACCGCCTGGCGCGTTGTCATTCGTTAAATAAAAAAAAGCTATGCTATTGGGAAGAAGTAGAGGCCAGGGAACATTCATCAGAGGAGTCTGAATCGGATTCTGAGCAGTCTTGGCCCAGGAGACAGGCATAAAATAGCAGCTGAGCAGGATTGCTATCTATAAATAGACGGATGCCTGATCGAATGCATTGGCCCGGTTGCCTTGGCCTGGCCATAATCGTGGCTGACAACTGCAATTCCTCACCCCGTGCCACCACCACTCGGCATTCTTCTGCGGATTCTGGCCAGCGCTGCGGTTGCTGTTTTGTCAAATTAAGGCCTTGTTCGACCCCCAAGCACTCGAGAAGGCCTCTTCAGCCGCCACAACGCCCCGTTGATTGCACAAAATTATAGAAATTCAAGAGGCTTCGAATGGGCAAGCCGGAGTGGAAGGAATTTATGCAAGTCAAAGTATCTCAGAGTGGCTCGGATTGAAATGTTACGCTTGCCAAACACGTTCTATTGGGAAATACTTATCACTCATACTTCCACAACCGGAATACAAAATTATTACAATTTATTCAGAAAATGTTTATGAATAATTAAGCTTATCTTTAGGAATAGTATAAATTCTGTATGAGTAACTTAGAATACAATGTATGGCTGCAACTCGTAAAATGTCTTGTACAATATTTGTATATTGTCTATTAGTAAACAACAATTATTTAGTTGTTTGTACATAGGAGCGGTGGGCACTCCATAGCTCTTTTAGCTCCCAGTGCTCCCAAGTAGAAAATCTGTCAACAATTCTTTAAATTTTGGTGAGAAATTCTTACATATCTATGTACATTTTCTACCAATTGTACTTGAATGTATGTTTGTATGAAACTAGATGTAATTTGCTGTATCTAAGTGGCAAAAACTCTTTGAAAAGAAACATGTTTCTCAACAACAAGCCTGTCATAAAATCAAGACCAACAAGATGCTTCATCCGGGGGAAGCTTGACTGTGAAGAATTGCTATCCATTTGGAAGAAATGTGAATTGAAACTGAAAGTTTATTGTTGATTTGAAGCGACGTCACTTAACCTCGCTCTTCCATTTGTGGGCCAATAAATCACGGGACTTGGCCCGCGGCATTCAAATGAATCAGTTGCCGCGAGTTTTTATCGCTAGGGAATCCTCAAGAAACGTCAATCCAACTTAAGATATTACTCACTCTTTTTACAGGCATTGTTTTCCCATTATTAATTTTATCTCTTTGATGATCCCTTCTGGCAGCTGGGAGCGGTGACGAATGCCAAACCGGAATTGCACCTCTGGAAGCTCAAGTTCAGTGCCAAGAGAGAGACCCACATAGCCGAAAGCTTCGGGCAGAGGCAGAGCTTTTGCAGTCGGCACCCAAAAACCATCGAACGCGAGACATCAAAATGAGTAACGAATCTTCCGCCAGTGAAACAACACCGCTCCGTCGGCCCGAGGCGCAAACAGCTGATAACGTGGCCCAAACTGGCAGCAGAACCAGTCTAAATAACAATAACTACAACAATTCGTTGACAGTGCGCCTGCAGGAGGGCGAAACACAGCCGCAGCAAGTGCAACCGCAGCAGCAAGCCGTCGGAAACGCATCCAGAAACATGGACACCAACAAGCGAATTCTTTGCCGCGTGGGCCTGGACATTTTAATTTTACTCTGCGGTAAGTTTCGACTCTACAGGCACTTGATTGCCTCGAAATCGAAGGTAAAACACCGAGTTATTTACCTTACAACCGCGTGTTTATTTTATTTTCTTTCGCAATGTTTATTTTTTGTTTTCATGCTGGTTTCCCCGTCTCCCTCTAACACATTCGTATTTTTATGTAAGCTCGCCAAAGCTCTCTCTCTCTTAATGTTGGTTGGCTCTCTTGGGGTTCTACTCTTTTGACAAGCTTAGTGTTAAAAAAAATAATACAAAATAATATACAATAAAATATATTTATGGGGTGACTCAATTGCAATTGCATACCGTAAACATTTTCCTATTTTGTAACAATTTCTAAAGCGCTAAATGGGCCATTTGTCACCCAAGCAGAAAGCACGGAAATCGTTAACGTTTTCATTTACTTTTATTTTTTATTTGTTATTTCTGAGCAAACAATTGCGGCAAAAGGCAGTAAATTGTGTCAGGCAAAGGTGGACAACCTGCAGTTGCTGACTCTTGCAGTGGAGTTGCACAATGCAGATACATTTTATCATCTTGTTTGGAAACAACGAAAGCAATACTATGGGAAACCCTGAGGAAACATGGGGAATTAGGGACACAAACTTTGGAAAGTTTTTGAGGAAGTAACCAATGATTGTGACAAACTAGGGAAACCCTAAAGAAACATGGGGAAATTTCGGACACAAGCTTGGGCTTTCAATAGGGTTTTTAGGGAAGGATAACAAATATACCATTTAGTTTACTTTACGGGGTCAGGTTTACTCAAATACTTAATATATTTTTCACTCCTATACTGCTGAATCATTCGTAAAGAATGCATTTTAAAGTTAAGCCCATAGGATTATACAAAATAGCAGTCAGTAACTTAAGACTTATAATATGTTTGACGTTGTTCCACTCCAAACAATACTTGTTATTGTGGTAGAACTCGTTTAAGTGTACCTGTATCACCGAGCAATAATGATTAGCTACCTGAATGAGTCATAAAACAAATGCTCGCCCCATCGTAGGCCGCGGCATTTTGTAGATTTTTGCAATTGGCACTACTGGCGAACCCACTTCGCCATATTTGACAGGCAAACTGATATGTAAGCCAGTTGCCTTAAAGACTTAAGTTTGCTAATCAGACAAAGGCCACGCAGTGAATTTACAACGCCATCGGTGGTGCAGCTTATTCGCTTGCCACTGCAAAGTTTACACCGTAAATTCACGGGGATTTGTGTACCCAATTCCTGTGGCAGCATAAAACATGACACACGCTGTGCATCAGGTAGCAAACTCCACAGACTTTCGCATTTCTGTTGACTCACTCAAAGGCGTCAGTTGAGGTCCAGGCCGTAAACCCAAATCCAGATGACTCATCTCATGGGCTTTTAAAGTCATCAGAAGACAGGAAGGGGAATCTCGAATTAGATAACCCTAAAAAAACAAACACATAGATAAGAATTAGCCAAAATTGGGGTCTCTAATCTAACCGAAAATTCGGTGAGACCTCTGTAATCTAGAAACACGTGCCGTGCGCACATTGAAAGTTCCCATAACTCGAAATTTTCCATCGATTTGTCAAAGTTGTTTGAATTAATTAACAAAACGAATGTTGTCGTCGAATCGATACAAACGATTTTCCAAATAAATTCCAATTAGTTAAATCTCTTACAAAATATCATGGCGAGCCATTTAAATTCTTGTTTTCAGAGGGCCCAAAGATTTTGTATCTATCAGATGCATCTGATGGACCTTACGCCGTGTGTTCTCCGCCTGTCGTCAACTAATTTTGGGTGTAAATTACTTTTGACGCTAGACAAACGCTGATAAAGCGATAGTCGATGGTTTGGGGTAGGGAGAAGTGGTGTCTGCAAGAGGTGATACCATGAGGAGAGTCTTGGTGGCACTTAACCAAACAAACTTTGGTTCCACCTTGGAAGTATCCACGACTTGAGGTCGAGAATGCATCGCCGTTTGACGTTAATTGAATGTGAACGAGCTGCGGCAGGGACTGCTTCCACCTTTCTCCGCGTGGTTTGGGGGGAGTCGAGTCATTAAACCCATAAAATATACAGAAATGCATATCGGAGGTCGTCCCCCAGTTTTCTCCAAGCCCGCCCGCCCATCCACTCTGGTAATTTATCGAGCGTGATTGCGTGAGCCCACGTATGGGGAGGAGGAGTGCGTGGTTGCTGGAGGTTGGACGTTGGAGGTTGGAGGGGGTGAAATTCTTCTATTCAATTTGACCAAAAACTAAGTAGAAAGAACAATATTTATGCAATGCATTTCGGGCCTTCGCCTGTTATTGTTTACCTTCCACGCAACAACAAACAAGGCCCAGATACAGATAGACGGGCTCAGATAGGAGTTTGTGGCCACAATAGATCGACACGAAGATGCATTGCCGCAGGATGGATGTTGATTTTTCATGTGATTTTTGCGCTATAGCAGAGAATTCCTGGGACAAAAGTAATGAACATTTAATTGCCATCGGCTCATGACTCATGACCTGTCAGGAGAAAGGTCTTCGAATCGGATTGGGACTCGACATCTCTACCTGTGCGAGGTATGACACCTTTTATTTTGGAAGAAATCTGGATGCGGGTCGCTGGGAAGATTCCTGATTCTTGGCAGCCGAGAAATTGCCAAAACCCATGTCAATATTTCTCGTTTTTTACGGTCTTCGGTCTTTGTCTTATTTTTTGAGCTATCTGATCAATTGAAGCAGTTCAAAGTTTGCCTCGGCCTGTCTGGACTTGCAGCTCATCCCTTTGCATTAATTGCCTTTAATTTGACTTCCGTCATGTCTAATTAATGCGGAGCAAGTGCAAGGCAGACGCTTTTAATTAGAAGCTGCCCCGAATGTGGGGTCAGATTTGTAAGTTTCTCGACAAATACGATCTCCGGATAACACCAGATAACTCTTCCAGCTAAGCGGCGGGCAAATATTTGGTAACTTGAAAGAAAAGCCAGCGGCAGGCGGCCGGCGGCAGCATCTCAAAGATGCAAAGGCACACACATGCCAGGGCAGGGGGCGTAGGCCGGTGGCTTTGAGTTGGGAACAAACGCCGGCAAAGTGATCTTTTGGGAGAAATCTGAGTGTCGAGAATGCGGCTGAAGTGGGTGCGTTTACCTCTTTGTTTAACAAACAATTTGTTTATGTTGCTGCTCCGTTTGTTGCTGTTGTGGCTCTTGCTGTTTGTCCAATTAGATGTCAGTGAGCTGGAGCAGGCGGCGTCTTTATTATTAAAATGAACTTGACACCAAATGGACAATGTTTTGTGTGTTCACTTGCTATGAAAGTGCGGCCCATAGGTGCGTTACAATTCGGTTGAATGCAGCCCCCCAGAAACCTGAAAAAATTGAATGAAGCACTTCCGCTGGAGGTACAGCCAGCATATAATCATATTTAAACGGTTTAGGTTTATGTCACCCCGCATACAATACGCACAAAGAGCGTTGCCTAAATTCGTTTTTTTTTCGGTACACTTTTCCCCATTTCATTTCGTTTTTCCCATTTCACTTTATGATCATAAGTTCGAACTAGCTAATCTCTAGCATTTTGAAGATGAGAATACATTTCCAGACACTTTCGTTTTCCACGCCGCAAAGTCATAAAAACATTTTAGTGCTACCGGGTGCACAGGGGACAGGATTAGGGATTACCCAAAAATACAACGAGAAGGGCTCTCCGGCAGCCGACAATGGGCCACTTGCTGTTTGTAATATGACGCTAATCTCGGCCAGAATCCGTCTCAATAACTTTCCCAGCCGTATCAGAGTCGGTCGGCGATCGTTTAATATTTCGGTAGACAAAGCAGCACTGATCTAGATTTAGGGGACCTGATGCAGCTGCAAGATCCTGGCATTGTGTCACCCACCTTTGTTTGCCATCCCAAAGATCGAGTCTGTGGCAAAAAAAAAAAAGAAGAAAAGTAATTAAATGGAGGAGACAAGTCGCCATGGAGTGCTGGCAGGGCTAGGCACCACTCTACGCTACATTCTCCGAGCCTAATGAGCACTTCAGCTCGGGAAACTTTTCATAATTCTTAACGCCCCGCTGACTTTTAGCCTGCAGGTAGTATGCCTCATTGCAGGCAGCGTGGCAATTAGCCACAAACTAGAGCGAACATTGGCATCTTCAGGGCTAATGCAGTTTTAATTATTCTCTTGGTAAATGTAGCTCGACTAAAACAAATAAAGAAGCCCGGGCGGCGCGTTCCTTTGGGCTATCAATCAATTCACTCGGCCCCTTGTCAGCTCTCACAATGCGTATGCGTACGGGTTATTATTAATGGCCAAGGAATTTTTAATAAGACAGCCTGAAAAGTTGCTGACAGATATCCCCCCTTTGCTTGATATTTGCCCTATTGAGACCCTGCACACGTTCGCCTGTCACAGGAAATCTTATCAAACTTGAGCTTAGAAATAGATACATTGTGACACCGAGCCAAAGATAATACCGCGCGCCACTTAAGCCCCAATGACCCACTAAGATTGAGGGGCGGAAAATTGATGGGTTTTTTCTAATTTCTGAATTTCCGTCTATTGCTTTCAGTTGGCTTTCCCATTCTGCTGTTCTTCCTGCTGGGCGATCCCTACAAGCGCGGCTTCTTCTGCGATGACGAGTCGCTGAGGCACCCCTTCCACGACTCCACCGTCCGCAATTGGATGCTATACTTCATTGGAGTGATCATACCCGTTGGCGTGGTAAGTGAACATATTCGATAGGGTGGGTGGTTGGTTGGACGTGGATCTAGTATCTGCGGCCATTAAAAGAGTGGGAATTGTGTCAAGCAGCTGTCGGATACTTGAGCAAAGATTGCGCAATTGCGTCAAGTTCAGTTGTCGGCGGGCAGGCAGGCAGGCCGACGAGCTGTTGCAAGATACGTTGCATGTTTGCTGTCCACATGTAGGCAATTAAAACTAGAGCAACATGTGCCTGCCTGCCTGCCTGGCCCTGATAATGGGCCTAGAACTGAAATCTTTACAAACTATTTGCATGCGCCCTTTAATGACTTCCAGAAAGGGTTTTACGAGCCGCCAACTCACAGGAATTCTCACTCACTCCCTTCCTTTCTTCCCTCCAGATACTTGCCATCGAGGTGATAATATCCCAAAACAAGGCCAAGTCCGACAACGGCAACACAACGAGCCGGCGATATATCTTCATGAACCACGAGCTGCCCGACTGGCTGATCGAGTGCTACAAAAAGGTTGGCATCTATGCCTTCGGCGCCGTCGTCAGTCAGTTGACCACGGACATAGCAAAGTACTCCATTGGCCGGCTGCGTCCCCACTTCATAGCCGTAAGTATACCATATCCCACAACATGCTTGTTTCGCGGCTGGAGATTTCAGGGTATCTGGGTATCCCCGTTTTGACATTGCCAATTAATTTTAATCTGCAACATGTGCAGCACAACCTGACAGGCAGCAACGAAGACAAATCCAATGTCGAAGTAGAACCAAATGACATTTACATGGACTCGGCAACAGAGTCAAAGACATTCGCGTGGCGGGGATAAGGTTATATATAGATTTTTGGGGGCAAACAAAGACGGTGGTGAATCAAATGCCCTAACCTCAAGTGTTTATCTTTGTGAACGGGACGATCAAATGCGGTATCAGGTAAACATTGCTAGATAAGACAAGACGACATTGCAGTTGGAAAATAATCAAAATACTTTTACTGTATTTCATTTCGCTATAAATAAATGGGAATCTCAAGGGTGTAAGGGTATCCCGACACTTAGCCCAGTCCAATTGCTTTGTTTATTTATGATATTTTGACTGGATGTCTGACAATTTCATAAATATTCGCGGCAGCAAGTGTTGGCTTGCTTGTTGGCTTGCTATCGTCCGGATCGCTTGCAGGGCGTTTAGGGATCACAACAGGAATCACTTTAGAGGGGGAGCCGCACAGAGACGTCCTATTGTTTAGTGAAGTGCGGCAACCGGGCGGAAAGTGCAATGCAATTGCAGCTGCAGCTGTTTCCTTGCTTCACTTTCAACTCCTACTTCCCTAATTTGCGGCACATGTTTACCACACAAACAGAGCTGGGAACTGCGAAAGAAGTCCCACAATTAAGCCCTCGCTTCTCTAAGAAGCTTATGTTCAAGTCTTTGGGCTGACTCACATTTCCCTGCATTTTCCACAGGTGTGCCAGCCCCAGATGGCCGATGGCTCAACCTGTGACGACGCCAAGAACCTGGGCAAGTACATCCAGGAGTTCACCTGCAAGGGAGTCGGCTCCTCGGCACGCATGCTCAAAGAGATGCGCCTCTCCTTCCCCAGCGGCCACTCCAGCTTCACCTTCTTCGCCATGGTCTATCTGGCGGTAAGTTAAAGTGCATTGTTACAGTCACACAATCGGAGGGCTCATTGTCCTGGTCCCATTGCAGCTGTACCTGCAGGCACGCATGACCTGGCGGGGCTCCAAGCTGCTGCGTCACCTCCTGCAGTTCATCTTCATCATGGTGGCCTGGTACACGGCCCTCAGCCGGGTCTCCGACTACAAGCACCACTGGTCGGACGTGCTGGCCGGGTCGCTGATTGGCTCCCTTTGTGCCCTTGTTGTGGTAAGTTTTAGCCATGCAAATCACTTGAAATACCTTTACAATCCATCAAGATTATACACTTTAAATATTAATAAACAATATTATATAATTTGAGAATTGTAAAAGGAATCTGTCCTATGAAAACTGGTAGAAATTCATATTAGTTTCTTAGATTTAAAGCCATACATGTTCCCCTACCATTTTAGGTTGCTAATTCACTTGAGATCCTTAAAATTCAATTCAGATTCATTTGCAAAACTTCCATCATCTTTTTTAGAGCCACTGCTTGCCCCTGAGCTGGTTTAATTTTCAAACAGTTTGGCCCGCCGCCAAAAGCAAAGCCAAGTGAGTGGCCTGGCCAAGTGGGAGCACAGACAGGCAGTATCTGCGGGATGGCCAAATGACATTGTAAAGAAGATTAGCAATTAAAGCGTCACAAATCCTGCATACCCCGACTATTCATTATTATTAACCTGGTGGCGGCCATTAGCCTTAATTGAACGGCGGGATACGAATGTACATAGATGCGTTTCTTGAAATTGGCAGAACACTCAACACCTTGGCCGCTGGCCTGGCCCATTTGCGTGTTGGTGCCAATCAATGTTGGCCAATAGCACACGAAACGACCGCAGGCCGGGTCGCATTGACTTTTCCAAGCCCAGATGGCCGGCCAGGCAGCTGTCCGGTGTAATTTCACGCTTCACTGGGGCACGGGGTAAGAGTTATGTAAGGGGGAAAGCGGGAGGAGCTGTGCCATCTCATAAGCCATAGCGATTCAATTAGAGAGATAACATGGCGAACGGGTTGAGGACGCATACTTTTAGGAGGCAGCTGCCCAATTGTGGAGGGGTTTTAGGTCCCAAAACTAGTAATTAAAGTGTCGAAATACAATTTAAACAAGGCGGCAAGTGAGAGAGTGTTTTATGGGGGTGTGGCACGCTTCATATTGCAAGTCATCTTGAAGGAATGTAATCTGTAAACTCTAACCAATAACACCCTTTTTTTTGTTTACTTGCAGGCCAACTACGTGTCGGACTTGTTCCAGAAGCCCAACCCAAAGCCTTATTTGCCACGTACAGCGCAAGACATGAATGCCACAACAACTCCGCAGGGAATTACGGTCACTTCGCACTAACAATCGGACGAAGTGCTGCGAAATTATTACAAATTCCACGAGTTGTAGCCGGAGCAGGGCCTGTACAGTTCTCCGGTTTTTTTCGGATTCATTTATCAGGATAGCAAAGCTAAGCTTTGTGTCGCCATGATTTAAGTTTAATTCCTGAATTTGCATTTTGAGAGCCCCGTTTAAGCGAGTTGCAAGTGCACTTCACTGCGTGTCTTTAATCGTAAGCTAGAGCAATTGAGAAGATCTGTGTGATGGTATTTATTATACTATTTTTATTAAGCAATTTTAAACTAGTGTGACGATTTTGATAAAAACAGAAAAAATAAACAAGTGACCTTCAAGTAGATCAGCACAAAAATAAAATCGTGGCAAAACAATAAGTATTATTGTAAAATAAGAGAAACTGCAAGCAACATGATATTTTAATTAGGCTTAAGATGACAATAAAATAAAAATGACTATGATTTAAGAAAAATTTGCAACAAATGGGGTTTTATTTGTTTTTACCGATGGGCGTAAATTAAAACTTAAATATTACGCTTTTATTGGTTTTTGAATTTAACGGCTTGTGCTTGGTCAGTCTGGCATCTCCTTGGAAAGAGAATGAAAACATCGATAGCGCCATGCGAGCTATCGATAAGAAGGTAATCGGTATTCATCCTCCCCGTATAAACAACAGACACCGGCTCGCTTTTTCCCTGAAAAAAGGTAAATTAAAGTAATTTAACTCAAGAAACCCGGTTTGCATATATAGGAACATTAATTTCAATAGACCTGCTATTAGTTGTCACTCCCCGGTTCGCTGTTCATCCGGAATTTACCATTTTCTCATACATGACGTGTCACTAGAGCACTTCTAATCAATTGTCGGGTGTTTACAGATATTTATTTCCAAGCCAAAAATGATCACCGACGTGCAATTGGCTGTTTTCTCCAACGTCCTGGGGGTGTTCCTCTTCCTACTGGTCGTGGCCTATCACTACATCAATGCCAACATAGGAAAGTAAGTAAAATAAAACCATTCGATGGGATGTATTCAAACAAATTCAATGTTGTATTTCAGGCCCAGCCCCAAGGTGAAATGATCTTCGAGGTTTCCCGTAACAAACTAAGATTATACTTATGATAATGCTTCTTCATTCGCAAAATAAATAGTTGTTTAACTCTAATCGAGGATATCGTCGAGGGCATCCTTCATGGCTTGGACATCCTGCAGTGTTTCGCCTGCGGGCCTTTTTTCATGGCGCGTGTTAAAGGCGCGATGTGTGTGGTGGCCAAAGCTAAAGGCCTTGACAAAGGGCAATCCTTTGTCCTTAGTTCCATCTCCCGCTCCTTCGTCTACTTCCATCGCATTGGGAGGCTTCTCCTTCCGGGGATGCTTCTCCTTAACCTGGTCGAAACGATAGTTGCCTGGAAACTTGTGCACGCTGATGCAGTGATCCCTGCGCTTTCCGGGACTCTGGAACTTTTCGGTGCACTCCTCCAGAAAGCAGGCGAACATGGGCCTGTCCCCTCGTTCCACACTTGCGGCGAAATAGAAGTCATGCTGCTCCGTGATGTGCAGGTCCAGTAAATGGGCCGTGGGCAGAGTTTTCCTGCACGTAGCACAGCTGTAGGATTGCTCTTTCGTCCTGTTCCCATTGCCCTGGGCCGGCTCCTCTTTGGCCTCCACGATGTCGTCGATTTCCACAAGAACGCCCATTTTCTTGAAGGCGGGAAAACTTGGTGACGGGGGATCGGTGGGCTTAATGAATCCCGCTGGGACTTTGCTGAGATGCTCTAGCAAAGCTTCCCTGGACAGAAGCACAGAACCTGCCGTCTCCGATTCCATTTTGTTTGTGTTTCTAAAATAGTTTGCTATAGTCTGCTGGGTGAATATTAGTCGGTTCACACTGTCTTGCATTTTTGACTTTAAAAAACATACATTTTGGGGGATTTAACTTAATCCTTGAATGGATTCCAAATAAAAATCTGAACCAGATTGAACTTATCTTATCATTAACTAAATTTAATTAGTAATTTAAGGAGATTCTCAAGCTTGCGATATTGTAAGGTCCATCTCTAATCGATAACCAACGACCACCGCGATGTTGTCAAAACAAGCACTGCCTATCGCGGTTCTTTCATCTCTAGCAGGCACCACGTGTGGTGTTTTTGCATTTGGTCTGCGTTTTATTTTCCTTTCGTCGCGTGGAAAATAAACAAATCCGGCCAAAATGAGTCTCTACAACTTCAAGAAGATCATGGTGGTCCCACCAGCCAAGGTGAGTCTCCTTCACACCCACTCCCCTCCAGCGGAGCACCCTGCGTGGGTGCACCAGAACTTAACCTCACTGCAAGTGCGCAATATGTAAATAATTATGGTTTTATCTCGCTTGGCAGGACTTCATCGACATTATGCTGTCGAAGACACAGCGAAAGACCCCGACGGTGGTCCACAAGGGCTACAAGATATCGCGCATCCGGGCGTTTTACACGCGCAAGGTGAAGTACACGCAGCAGAACTTCCACGACCGTTTGTCGCAGATTATTCAGGATTTCCCCAAGCTGGACGACGTGCATCCCTTCTATGCGGATCTGATGAACGTCTTGTACGACAAGGATCACTACAAACTGGCCCTGGGTCAGCTGAACACAGCCAGGCACCTGGTGGACAAGTGAGTTCACTTATATTGCTTATATCTCTTGTATGGCTTGGCAATAATCAAATCTTTGTTTTCCTCAGTGTGGCCAAGGACTATGTGCGGCTGCTGAAGTACGGCGACTCGCTGTACCGCTGCAAACAGCTGAAGAAGGCCGCCCTGGGTCGCATGGCCACCATTATGAAGCGACAGGCCTCCAATCTCACCTACCTCGAGCAGGTGCGCCAGCATTTGTCCCGTCTCCCCACCATCGATCCCTACTCGCGTACCATAATCATTTGCGGCTTCCCGAACGTCGGCAAGTCCTCGTTTATCAACAAGATCACGCGCGCCGATGTGGAGGTGCAGCCGTATGCGTTCACCACCAAATCCCTGTACGTGGGCCACACAGATTACAAGTACCTGCGCTGGCAGGTGATCGATACGCCCGGCATCCTTGACCATCCCCTGGAGGAGCGCAATGTCATCGAAATGCAGGCCATCACAGCGCTGGCCCATCTGCGCGCCTGTGTGCTCTACTTCATGGACATTTCCGAGCAGTGCGGCCATTCGCTGGAGGAGCAGGTGAAGCTCTTCGAGAGCATCAAGCCGCTGTTCACCAACAAGCCTTTGATCCTGGCCATCAACAAGATTGATATCCTGACGCCAGAGGATCTGCCGGAGGAGCGAAGACAGATCATTGCCAAGCTGCAGGAGGACAAAAACGTGCCCGTCATGCTGATGTCCACCGTCCAGGAGACGGGCGTGATGGAGGTGAAGACCGAGGCCTGCGAGCGGCTGCTCTCCTACCGCGTGGACCAGAAGATGCGCACCAAGAAGGTGGACAACATCCTCAATCGCCTGCATGTCGCGATGCCGGCGCCGCGCGACGAAAAGGAGCGCGCTCCCTGCATTCCCGAGCAAGCCCTGGCCCGCCTGCAACAGAACGCCGACAAGGCGGAGCGCAAGCGGAAGCTGGAGAAGGAGATCGAGCAGGAGATGGGCGACGACTACACGCTGGACCTCAAGAAGAACTACAGCGAGATACCCGAGGAGGAGCGCTACGATGTGATCCCCGAGTTCTGGGAGGGTCGCAACATTGCCGACTACATCGATCCCGATATCTTCGAGAAGCTGGAGGAGTTGGAGCGCGAGGAGGGTCTGCGCGAGTCCAGTGGCCTGTACACCGTGCCCGACATGTCCATGGACGAGACGCTCAAGGAAATCCGCGAGATGGCCAAGCAGATCCGAGGCAAGCGCTTCGAGTTGCGCGACGAGAAGCGCCTGTCCGCCCGGAAGAACAAGCCGGTTATTCCGCGCAACAAGCAGCCCAAGGTGCGCGACCGTTCCGTCAGCAAGCTCGTCCAGACGATGGAGGGCCTGGGCGTGGACATGTCCGGCACCGAGAACGCCAACTTCACCAAGTCTGTGGTGGATCTGCGCCGTGGCCAGGTGGCCGTCGGCTCGAAGAAGCTGCCCAAGCAGCCGCTGCTGGACAAGGAGTCCTCGGCGGTCGTCAAGAAGACTGGCATGCCGCTCAAGCGGGCGCCGGCGCGCGACTCTCTGGGCATCAAGGATGTGGCCATCAGGAAGAAGGCGCAGGTGATGGCCAAGCGGGACATTGCCAAGAAGGTCACCAAGATGGGACTCAAGGGCGAGGCGGATCGCTTCATCGGCACCAAGATGCCCAAGCATTTGTTTGCCGGCAAGCGCGGCTTCAAGGCGGATCGTCGCTAAGCTGTGTGATATTGATTGTATCTACCTGGACGACCTGCTCCCCTGTATAAACTAAGCGACGTATCTTAATCTTTACCCAAAACTTTTACAAATACAGCATTGTATTTTTACAAGAAACTAAGCATTGTAGGGCCTACTTATTGGGGCGCCAGGGGTTAAAACAATTGCAGCAAAGCATTGTGAAACTGCTGACTGGAAAGCCTGTTTACACGCTTCGTTGACTGCACGTTATCGAAAAAGTAACAAAATACCATGCTTCACCTTGGCAACCAACAAGTTTGTTTTCTGTTTGCTGCTCTGCTCGGTTTTTGCGGAAATTTTCTTGCCCATTGGCTGAAAGTTTTTCGGTGCTAGAGCATGTCCAAAGCCACCACAATCAAGGAGGCGCTGAAGCGCTGGGAGGAGCGGGAGCAGCAAAATTCCCTAAATGCCAAGTGCATTGATCTGCAGTTTCAGTGGCCGCCCATCGAGAAAATGGACGCCACCCTGGGCACGCTGGTGCAGTGCGAGTGAGTTTTTTGGCCAGGTTTTTTGGGCCTTGTAAAATGTTTTACCCTGCAGGCGCATAAGTTTGTCCACGAATATGATTGAAAAGATATTCGGCTTGTCGGGCATGAAGTGCCTAAAGGTGTTGTCTTTGTCCAGAAACTACATCAAGCAGATTTCAGGATTGGTAAACTACCGAGTTGTAAGATTAATAAATCGAATTTGTTACGATAAAATATGGTTTTTCAGGAGGCTGTGGCTGAGACCCTCGAAGAGCTGTGGCTCAGCTACAATCTGATCGAGAAAATCAAAGGCCTCACTGGACTCAAGTGCCTGAAGGTCCTTTACATTAGCAACAACCTAATCAAGGACTGGTCGGAGTTTAATCGCTTGGCGGAGATAGAATCCCTGGAGGATCTGGTGGTGGTGGGGAACCCCCTATCCGAGGGACTGGATGAGCCCACTTGGCGGGCGGAGTGCATCAAACGTTTGCCCACCATTCGAAAATTAGACGGCGAGCCTGTCGTTATCAATGAGGAACCGCAACTTTAAAATGTTAATTTTATAACAAACAGATAAATACATACATATGTGGACAATTAAAAACTACATCAATTCGGGCTAGAAAACCATGTTCACTTAATTTAAAATACAAAATATTTATGCAAAAAAAAAAATACAAATTAAAGAAACAATTTATTTTTGATCGATATGACCATCTCATGTCTTGCGATGTCCATGGTAAGTACGTCAAAGAAGAACTATTTATAGTATAAAGTTTTACCCACCCCTTCCCACGGCAACGGCAAGAGAGGTACATGGTATCTCGTTGTCGAGGAATCTCGACTACAGCGTTTCTACTTGTTTTTGTTCATTTTTATACCATGTACCTTAAGGTATAAATGGTATATTAACTTTGTGCAAATGTATGTAACAGGCAGAAGGAGACATCTCCGACCACATAAAGTATATATATTCTTGATCAACATCAACAGCCGAATCGATATAGCCATGTCCGTTTGTCCGTATGTCCGTCTGTCCGTCCGTCCGTCCGTCCGTCTGTCTGTCTGTATGTATGTATGAACACCTCGTTCTCAGAGATGGTAAGAGCTAGATGTGTAATTCTTTTTGCTTTTGGTGTGTTATTATTGATGGCATAGCAAGTATATTTAAACTTTTTGCCACGCCCCTTTCCACCTCCGTAAATAGCATAAAACTAAATTTTTCGACATATATATGTGAATCCGTGGTGATACAGCTATTTAGGATCGGAGCTTTATCCGATGAGTAATTTAGAAAAACGAAAAAGGGTAAATTTGCGTAACTTTTGCCCAACTTTGCCAGCTCATAACTAAAAGATCTGGCTGCGAATTTAAAAAAAATAGTGATAGGGATAGATAAATGGACTCCTAACAATGATTTTAAGATATGGATCGTTGAATTCTTTGAATTCGAAAATTTTCGTATTTTTTGCCAAACTTTGCCAGCTCACAACTAAAATTCTGGCAGCGAACTGAAAAAAATTGTGATAGGGATAAATAATTGGACTCCCCACGATGATTTTAAGATATGGATCTTTGAAT
>JAJJHQ010010749.1:0-15710 GCA_021223825.1 Drosophila ironensis
AGAAAGAATCGCTAGAGCATATCCTCTGTCGCTGCCCAGCCCTTATCACGAAACGACGGCGATACATGAATGCACCGGTCTTCGCATCGCTGGAAGAAATAGGAAAACTAGACCCGAGCAGGCTTCTTGCTTTCGCGAGAAGCACTCGAGGTCTATTCTCCTAAAGGTTGCAATTCAACGCCTCCAACAACCGGTACCGCTAAGGACCTTAATGGTCTATGCGCGACACTCTCCCTTCATGGAGAGGTCAACCGGTCATAACATAACACATAACATGTTTGTTATGTTTGTGTGTGTGTATGAGAAGTGTTCGCTATGTTACTATTGAGAAGCTTGTGGGCGCAACACATTTTTGTCATTTGCGCAAATAAAAGTGGGCGTAACCGGCTATCTCTTTGCAACAAGGATAGAGAATGGCCCTACCAATGCACTATCCAAATTTAGTACCTATAGAGTTAAAAGTGTGGATGCAACAGAATTTTGCGGTTTGCGGGGCTGCGGAGGGAGGTACCCGATTTTAACTATAAACTTGTGCTGAACTGGTATCCCTAGAATTAGAATGTGCAATTAGTTTTCTCTATCTATTATAGTTTCCAAAATCTAGGCGTTCATACGGACAGAGGGACATGGCTAGATGGACTCGGCTGTTTATGCTGATCAAGAATATATATACTTTATAGGGTCGGTAAAGCTTCCTTGTCCCTGTTACATATTTGACATTTGCACGAATTCAATATACCCTTCTCCTTTTTTTAAAAGAACCGGGTATAAGAACGAGGAAGCATATGAAGCGTCGAAGTGCGAAGCGGTATTCCTGCTATTAGCATAATTCGTTCTGTAAGTTTGATTTTCTAATTTCATACAGAAATGTAAAGCCTGAGGAAGGTCTGTTGGCTCTTTGGCAAGCAAACGTGGTAAATCACCTTGTAATCCTCTCATAAAAGATATCTAGAGCCCTGTCTCTGTATGATTTGGTCATTACTACTTCTGTCGGTCTGTCCAGATTCATGCAACCTACTTTGTTCAGAAAAAGGGATAGATGCTTGTAAATGTTTTGGTAAAATTCCTCAACTGTCTTATTTCCGTGTTGTATCATTGTTGTCAGTTTATATTCTAGAGTACTCCAGTCGCGTTTATCGGCAAAATGCAATTTTAGGCATCTAGCAATTGCTTCCCAGTTTAGGGGGATGTTGTAAGAATCTAGCACTTGATCAGCATGATTATTCCCCTTTTTGTGAATGGTCTGAAAAATTGAAAAATATTTGGCGGTCCTTTTTTGCTCGCCTAGGCTTCTAGCACTCGATCTACAGTTCTTTTCTGTTAACTTTATTCTATGGGCCCTCCCGAAAATTCCCTCATGCACTTAACTTTATCTGGTACCCGATCTAAGTCACCAATATTTTCTGCAAAAGATGGATCTATGATGCAGGAAGGTGCTTCAGCAAAATCGACCGGTGCATTAATGAAACAAGTAGGAACGCTGTAGTCGACATTTCTCGACAACGAGATACCATGTACCACTTTTCTTTTTTCTTTGTTTTTAGTTTTTTTTCAAATAATTCACCAATTTTTGTCAGCACGTGCAGACATACAAGCACTTCTGTATGTATTTCGCATATATACACACACTTCTGTATATGTTTTGAGAAGGAATTAGCTGTTTTTAATAAAACGCGATTTTTTTGGGCTTTAAATTTATTAAAGGTTTCTGTGCAAACCGAACCGAATCGATCGAGCGCCAAAATCTATACAAGTGTAAAAATGCAACTCGATTGCCTAGGGATGAGTCCGTGCGAACCCATCGTGCGATAGGTGGGCGGCAATCTTAGTTTAGGCTTTGGGAGAGCTGCCTTCTTGCTCCCAACAGTAAGTATAAGTTATTAATTAAATGATGTGATGGGGGTGCGATGGAGTCGATGACGGTGTCGTCCCAGGAGAAGTTGAAGATATTGTAGATCCTGGCGGTTGCCGAGGGGTTTCTTCCTTCTTGGTGGAACTTATGGTGGGAGTTACTGACTCCGTTATTACTGCCCTTGAGGTACAGTAACCAATATTTAATAAATGAGTTGAAGGCTGTGCCGGAGAGTTGATTTGGATGTCTTTATTGCTTGAAGCTCTGATCTAAACTAAACTTAAAGCTAACAAATGCATTTCATAGCGGCCACGCAAATATGCAGTGTTCGCCGCTATGTCTGAGCACCCGGCCAGACGCTGTGTCAGCAGTTTGGCCGGAGCGAGCTTTTAAATAACCGGACATGATTGGTTAACTCCAGTTAACTATTCCCATTTTCAAGAATGAGGCCGTCCTCGGCCGACCCTATTTGGCCAATCGTTTCCTTTAGTTGGGCCGCGGTTCTTCGGGCCGATAGGTTAAGCCGATGTGAGCTGGCCACTCCTAGAGCCCTGTTCTGGGCTGTATCATGATCGACCAATCGATTACAAAACCGAGCGGGCCCATTGGCGGCGGTTGCACTGCCAGCCCCCGAAGAGATTACGTGATTTCCTTGGTTTTATTCGAAATTTTTTAAATGGTTTTTAGTGCAATTGATTAGCAAATAGTTGGGCAATTAACCATCGGGTGTTGTTAATAATTACAGCTCCACCGTCGAATTCTGCAATGACGTTGTCTTCCAGCCTGAGTATGGTTTCGTGATGTGACACCGGGAAAACGGTGATCTTGCTGCAGCCGACTTTATTTTCGGGATTTTAATGATAAAATGTAAAATGTTATCGGACTGTACAATTTTAACGGACGATACGGACAAAACATCTCTAATCGCGGTCTCGGTGGGTTCTTCCATCCTCACGCCCTCTAAGTCTGCATGGTCTAGGATGCTGGGGCTAACAACATTAACCTTGGCAAGCGCCACTGCTAGCATCAAATCCTGCAGCTCCATTGCCGTCATCCTAATCCGAGTTAAAAGCATCTCGAGTAGGTGGTCAGTGTCAATTTGGGACTCTTTCGCTGACTTCAGAAGTTGGCTGACGGTAGCGGGGATATTATTGATTTGGATTTGTATTTTATTGTCAATATTAATTTGCCCATTGTTTGCATTTATTAATTGGAATTCTTTAAATTTAATTTTTTTGATAATAATGGGAGCGAAAATTATGCAAAGTGGCTATGAAGAAAGGTAATAAAAAATGAAAAATTATCAGGCGAGCGATAATATAGTCACGCTCGACCTAGGCATCTAGCAAGCTCTACCAAAGTGCTGTAGAAGCGTTCTACTTGTCCGTTGGAGACACTGTGTAGGGGCGGAGCATTCGAGATGCTAACGCCGAAGTGGTTTTCCAGTATGGCCACGATGGTGTGCGAGTTCAACGATGGTTCGTTGTCGCAATATATGACCTTGGCCCTGGGAAAAATATTCATCAGCTGTAGTAGTGCTATAGTTCTAGAGGGAACTGGTTGGATAACGGCAAATTTCGAGAATTTGTCGATGCACATGAGGAAATACTTTTTATCCGTGGAGAAAATGTCTATGTGCAGCATCTCTCCTACCTGAGATGGGATTGGTGTTTCGCCAAGCTCATGCTTTTTTAGATGCCTGCCGTATCTAAAAAAGCAAGTCTTGCATGAAACGACTATTTCGTTCGGTAGCTTGGCCATTTTCGGGAAGTAGTACTCAGAAAGTACTTGCTTCACGTTTTCTTGGGCAGATCTGTGAGCTCTGTTGTGCTCGACAGTGAGAATTTCCCGCCTTCCTTCAATTGCAAAAATGTCCGTTACCCGGTTTTTGCAGTGCCAAAATTTGGTGGCAGGGAATTGCCGAATCAGTTTGTCCTGTACCACTGCTAGCGTGTGAAAGTCGCAATGAGTTGTTGTCTCGAGAGGGCATCCGCAACGAGGTTGGCCTTGCCAGGCATGTAATGGACTTTGGCGCCACACTCGTTGATGCGTTCTTTCCACCTTTTAATTTTTGTGTTCGGATTAGAATCCGATACCGCGTAGGTCAACGGTTGGTGGTCAGTGTAGACGTTTAAATCTTTGACCCCATATAGGTAGTGACGTAGCTTCTCCAGCGCCCAAACTATGGCTAACAGCTCCCTTTCGTTGGTAGCGTAGTTAACCTCTCTGTCTTTTAAGGTCCTAGAGATCATAGTAATGGGTCGCCCCTCCTGAGAAAGCACTGCGCCAATGCCGTATGCTGAGGCATCTGTCGTTAGATCAAATGCCTTTTTATAATCGGGGTACCTGAGGATGAGGCCAGGATGTTACGCAGCTTTTCAAAGGCTAGCCGTTGCGGTTCGGTAAACTGTACCTGGATGTTTCTGGATCTGTGTCTGCTGACATTTCCAAGTTCCCCTTTTACAATGTTCGAAATGGGCTTAGTTATTGATGCACAATCTTTAATAAAGCACCTATAATAGCCAGCCAAGCCCAGGAATGACCCTACTTCGAAAATGTTACTAGGCTCTGGGAATTCCTTGATGGCCCAGATCTTTTCCGGGTCTGTCGTAGTCCCATCGCTGGTGACTATAAACCCCAAAAAGGTAACGCTTTTTTTTAATAAGACCGATTTTTGCGCTGACACTCTCATGTTAGCGTCATGCTCTTTAGAACCCAGTCTACGTGCCGTATGTGGGCGTTTTCGTCTTCTGAGAAGACGGTGACATCATCGACATAGACGTAGCAAAATTTGCCAATCTGCTCTACGGTTGCCAGAATCGTCGGTGCCCTTTTTTCTAACTACATATTGGGTTATTGTAGGGGATCTCGACTTCTGGATTATGCCGTTTTTTAGTAGGTCTTGAATTTCGCCATTGACGAAATCTGCCGCTCCCATCGGGAACGGATATGGTCTGGCATAAATGGGCTCCTCATCAACTGTCCTGATGGTGGCTACCACTGATGTGTTGTAAGGTAACGCCTCATTTGCGTTCGCGAAGGCATTTTTCCTTTCGCTTAGCATCTTTGAAAATGCTTTTCTGACTAAAGGTTGCGTTGGGGCATGATTGGAATTCTAGCTTTTCTATCTCGGAGCCCCATTTGAGGTGGCCGGAAGCCAGGTCAAGTGATGCTCCTGCCTGTTTTAATAGATCAAGGCCGATAATGGCATCAAAAGAGGACAAATCTGGTAAGATGAAGAACGTAGCCTTCAAGTTAAACAAGAATACAAAGCATTTTATTGTGATCGTGGTAACGCCATGGATGGAATGTACTGAGAATGGCGCATCTACTGGGCGGACGCCTTTCAATCCTTCGTAAGGACGGATGAAATTTTTTGACGCGCCCGTGTCTATTAAAAGCTTCATTTTTCCACCTGCTACTCTTCGTCTGATGACGGGTAGCAGGAACTTTCCCCTAAAAAATTAATGACGTCCGGATCGTAATCCTTAATGGCATCGTCGTCGATTTCTTGAGCCGCGTTTGAAGCTGCGGCAGAATATTTCGCCCCGGTTTCGCCTGCGCCCTGCGCGACGTGGTTAACCCTCTGCCTTTTGTGTGTGGCAGATCGATCGGACTCAGCCGGCTTACTGTTTTGGCATGCCGGGGCTTGGGATGGTTTAAGCATCCTGGACAGCGATGGGTCGATGTCCATGGGTTCAGGGGTGCCTCCACTGTGTGGGGCAGAGTGTACCTGCGCCTTGTGCTTGGCGTAGTACGGATTTTTGCCAGCGTTTGACTGTGCACTTGCCTGCGCAGAGGTCTGTCGGTATTCTTGCGCCTTTGGGTGTTGTTTTCTGTCCCTGTCCTCCTGGGTTTTGGCAAATGAAGCCACAAAGGAGTACCTTTCGTGGTTAGATTCCACTTCCTGCGCTAAAGCGATCGCTGAAGGCATATCTTTCGGCTTTGCCGAAAAAAGGACATCCGTGAGGCTGCGCCTGAGTCCCGAGATAAATACTGGGAGTGCGTCATCTCGGAATTTGTTACATAAAACTTTTGCCGCCGAGGCTTCGTACGACATGGTGGAGGGTCATATTTCCCTGCCTAAGAGTACCCATTTCCCGCTCGATAACGTGAATCTGACGCTTATCACTGTACGTAAAGTCTAGTCGATTTATAATCTCGTCGAAATTTAGCACCGTGCCAAACGAGGATAGCACGGCATCGGCAGGGCCTCTTATTTTGCTCCTAATAATGATGATAATGGCGCGAGCTGTTTACGTAATTCCTAAAAATGTAATATGCGGCTACTGCCGCTTGCCTCCATGAGACATACGCGTCTTGTGCTCCCGTAAATTCGGGCAGGCACTTGACGGCATCTAGGGGCGTCCCTAATTTCTATAGGTTCATATGCTTTGATTTGGGGAGCTTTCGCTTGCGCGGAAGGGATTTCTTTTGCTTCGACCTGCTCGGTCAGCCGGTGTATGTTAAAGCCAGACGCAGTTCGTTTTCCCTACGCTGGTTTTCAATATTGGCTTCTTGAACAGCATGTTGAACGGCCGCCTGTATAGTGGCCGTCATTTGTTCCATGTTGGAACAAATATATATAGTGGCCATGTTCGCGAATTTGGGAGCGCTAGCGTTAGCGTTTTTTGGGGTGGAAAATCTGGTCGGCCCTTCGGTCTCGGACTCAGAGTTACTAGTCTAGTCGATTTATAATCTGTCTTGTGTTCCTATATTGTTGAAAGGGATTGCTCATGTGGAGCTGTAGCTATAAAATCGCCAGAAAGAAGAAAAAAAAAATGAATTTATGCATGCATTATATGCCGACAGAGGCAATTAGGCTGGCAAGGGGGCCGCGGGGCTGAGCTTTAGTTGCTTTAGTTATGTGTGCGGGCTCGTCAAATTGCGCTATTGCTGTGCCAAGTAGCGGCAGGGTGAGGGGAGCGCGGGGGCCGAGCCCCGAAGAACCGAAAAAGGACCGAAGAATAAAAGCAACAAAGTGCCACCACTGCATGTGCGGCCGTATCGAATTTCTGAACACGTGGTGGGGAAACAAAACGGAGAAGAAAATTAGATAACCAAAACTGCGCGGCTAATACCAAGAATTCTTGTGTAACAAAAGAGACATATAAAAGCTGAATTAAATACACACAATTATATGAATTATTTCGGATCGAAAATTAAAATTTTGGCCAGCGATTCTTTCGTCTTGGTTAAGAATTTTTATTCCGCACTTTTTGTGTTATATAGTAATATTTATTTATTTATTCACACAAAAAAGAAATGCAAACAATACTGGAGCGTAATTAGTTTATAAAAATGGCTTATAAGTTTTCTATAAAGATAAAATACGTCAACGCTAAACCTTCAGCCAATTAATGGAAATTATTTAAATTGAAAAAGTTAACGGGCTGCATTTCTTAGCTGTCAGTGTAAGGCACAATATTTCACTATTCTTGTCTTTTATATAAAAAATGTATGCATACGTAGAGGGTATTTAGATAAAAGTGCTCACTTACATGATTTTTACGTTGGGCGCCAGTAATTAATAAATTATGTGATGGGGGTAAGATAGAGTTGATGACGGTGCCGTCCCAGGAGAAGTTGATAATGTTGTGGACCCTGGCGGTTGCCGAGGGGTTTCTTTCTTGGTGGAACTTATGGTGGGAGTTACTGACTCCGTTATTACTGCCCTTGAAATACAGTAACCAATATTTAATAAATGAGTTGAAGGCTGTGCCGGAGCGTTGATTTGGATGTCTTTATTGTCTTGAAGCTCTGATCTAAACTAAACTTAAAGCTAACAAATGCATTTCATAGCGGCCACGCAAATATGCAGTGTTCGCCGCTATGTCTGGGCACCCGGCCAGACGCTGTATCAGCAGTTTGGCCGGAGCGAGCTTTTAAATAACCGGACATTCTCGGTTTACGCCAGTTAACTTATGCACGTGCGAACGTGGGGTGGGTCAAACATTAATTGGTAATATTTTCTATATTTATTGTCCGATCTGTACATCATTTTGCATGTGCGTGTTTGACGATCAGTAGTTTTAGCGTACTGAAAATTATGCTTTTACCATTTCAAAGATCTCCATTTTTTTTACAAATACGAGAGCGGAAAGGGGCGTGGCCAAAAACGATGAATGGAATTATCTGCGTAACTATATACTTAATGGGGTCGGAGACTTCGCCTTCTGCCTGTTACATACATTTGCACAAAGTTAGTACGAGTATACCATTTGTACCTTAAGATACATCGTGTAAAAATCAGCAGCGCGCTTGCTTCGCGTTGTTGAGAGATATCAAATTACACTGCACCACTGCAAACTCCTCTTGCGTGTACTTATTCATTTTATTCTATTTATTAATTCCTGCTTTGTTACTTTGTACGTTAATTTATTATTTTAATTATAACTTTTATTATTTTTTTTACATAAATTTTTCGTCGTTTTACTAAGGTTCCGCGGTCCATAACCTGATGTGAAGTGTTCTGGAAACTGATCATACAGAACTTTCATTGGCTTTGCGCAGCTACACTTGCACTTTAAAATGGTTTTGTTTTTTTTTGCGCGAACCAGTGTTTAGGTGGTGAGTTTCTTCGCAGATAATTTTACAAGCGCTTTTAGTAAACGTTTTGGTCTGTCGAGATGTGAGATTGTTTTTACATGTTGGATTGTTTTGCCCAGTGGTGTAAAAATTACCGAATTCGCGTACGTAATGACGAGTTTGCCTTGTTGTAATCGGCCCTTTGTCTGAGACGGATATGCCCTTTTTCTATGAAGCCTTTTTTTACAAGGCCATAATGGTATCGCTACATACTTTCTGGAAAACATCATGCAAATCTTAAAAAAAAGGATCGCGGCAAAGACCCTTTTTGATGGGACATGTCGCGAGTCCTAATTGTTGATCGGCGCCACTTGTTGTTTTGCAAATAACCCTTTTATACTTTTCTTTTTAGAGAGTGCATGAGGTTTTTTGCAAAAAGTAGGTAAAGATATGTTTATGGCGAGGCAACCTTAAAAAATAACCTTAAATAGGGAACATTTTGATGTTCTGCAGTGGTGGTCAAATAACAAAGACCAGTTTCCTCTGCTTTATCAAGTTAGCTGCAAGACGCTAGCAGCTCCCGTGAGCAGTCCTGCACCGGAAAGGGCGTTTTCTGTTGCCAAAAATGTTATTTCCGAAAAACGGTAAATATTGCCACCACTGAAGACATGGTAAATAAAGTAATGTTCCTTCATTCCAATATTAATAATTTAGATATAGATTCCTTAATAACATAAAAATTAGTTTAAATTAAAATATTTTTAATTTCTAAATTTTTCATTTTATTATAAATGAGCTTAAAACAAAAATACAAATCAATTTTTTATCCTTTCATACATACACACGAGAACTTATGTGTATGTGTGTATGTACCGGTCATAAAATTACACTCACCCACAGTAAGTTAAATAAGTGTTGACTACTCCGCAACCAAAACACTGTTCAGTGTGGACTACTCCACACCAAAACACTGTACAGTGTTGACTATTCCACACCAAAACACTGTACAGTATTCACTACTCCCCACCAATTTTTCTGTACAACTATGGAATACCACCCCACTCACTCATAACCAAATATACTATGCAGAAAACAAGTAGGAACGCTGTAGTCGAGATTTCTCGACAACGAGATACCATGTACCTCTTTTCTTTATGAACCATTTCTTTGTATTTATTTTTATTTTTGTCAAATAATTCACATACATGCACTTCTGTATGTATTGTGCATACATACACACACTTCTGTATGTATACACGTGCGAACGAATTGAAGTCAAAGAAGAGACGGATGACTTCACCCCAGCGTGTGCGGCATGCCTTTGCCTAGGGAAGGGGTGGGTAAAACTTTAATTGGTCATATCTTCTATATTTATTGTCCGATCCGTACGTAATTTTGCACGTACGTGTTTGACGATACGTGGACCTATTGGACTGAAAATTATGCCTTTAGCTTTTACCATTTGGAAGATATCGATTTTTTTGCAAATACGAAGGCGGAAAGGGGCGTGGCAAAAATCCAAGAATGATATTATCTGCGCAATAGTTAAACGGACATATTACAAAAAGAAATAGGTCTCTAGCTCTTATTTTGTCCAAGTTATCGAAGAAAATTCAAATACAGTTTTATGCAAATTACGAAGGCGGAAAGGGGCGTGGCAAAAAATTGAAATAAACTTGATCTGCCTGCAACAATAACACACCATAAGCAAAAAGAATTAGACCTCTATCTCTCTCCATCTCCGAGAACGAGGTGTTCATACATACAGACAGACGGACGGACGGACGGACACACGGACGGACAGACGGACAGACGGACATGGCTATATCGACTCGGCTGTTGATGCTGATCAAGAATGTCTCCTTCTGGCTTTTACATACATTTGCACAAAGTTAATATACCATTTGTACCTTAAGGTACATGGTATAAAAAGTGTGCCCACTCTACAATGGGTGATTCATTTGCCGTTTTGGATGCATCCATGCAGATATGTCTAGTACATAGGTGCTGTCTGTGTAAAAAGCCAAAGTGTGCTCGGCACGCACAAGCCTACTGGCTTGTTTATAAATATGCTCCCTGTCTTCTTTATTGTTTTATTTCGCTCATGCGGGCAACATTACAGACAACAAGTTCCCAAAGAGGCGTTATGCCCCGTATGCCTTCTAAAAAAATAATAAAAAAAAAACAATCAAATTTATTTAGGCGTTTTCCAAGATACCCCAATTGCATTAAAGGATTGAAGAAAACTGGGCTTAAAATCCGAAAAAGTTTGTAATAAACTACGAGGGCGGTTTGATAAATCCGTGACTTTTTGAATTTCCCGAGCAGTTATTCCAAATGCAACAGTGCTGCCGTCAACTGTAATCTATTAGTGGGCAACTGTCAAATTTTAAACCAGTTTCGTCATCTAATTGGTTGTTGAGAGCCATTCAAAGCAGACAACCTCGTGAATTTTTACGAAAATAGAAAAACGTGAATTTCGAGTGCTGATGAGGCATTCTATAATAAATAAATCACGTATAATAAATGTATTTTTATATTCAGTATGCCAGTCTGACATTTTGAGAGTATGCAAAATCAGGCAAATAGTTACGCGCAAAATCAGGCAAAAGTTACCATTTACGCGCAAATGGTAAACACTTACTACCGCGTAAATTAGCTTATAATGTTGATCCCTATATGCTAATTGCTTCTATATAATGCTAACTGCCATAATGCTAAAACAATAGTCTACACCATTTACACCAAGACTTCACTTGCCTTGCAGCCATTGCAATGAATGGTACTCTTTTCATTTTTCTATGCGCTACACATTTTTCAAGCGCGACAAATAAATCGGAGTATAATTCACACATGCTTTTTAGAGCAAAACGGTTTTTAATCTTTCCTCAACAAGCTCCGACACGACATCAGGTGGGTTTCCTGAAACTAAATAAGATATAATTATAATTGTAACATTTTAGTTGATTGCCGGCATAGGTATTCCGGCAGATCTTGGCTATGAATCCCTCACAGTAGGATATGTTTTAAAAGCTGAATTTCATCTTCCATACAATGCAAGTGTTTTTCGAGAAAATCCATTTTTCCCTGAGTATAAATCTGAGTTAAAACTAGAAAGTCAACGTAGGTCTTACTCAAAGCCATCAAATC
This sequence comes from Drosophila ironensis, assembly GCA_021223825.1. Lineage (NCBI taxonomy): Eukaryota > Metazoa > Arthropoda > Insecta > Diptera > Drosophilidae > Drosophila > Drosophila ironensis. The sequence goes on from JAJJHQ010010749.1 coordinate 11,531, forward strand.
TTCGCTGGAAAATATACGACTTCATGGAGAAGTTTCTTCACAGGTAATTAATTAATCAATAGGTACTTAAAGTCCATTTTTAATTAATAATATTGTTATTAAAAAATAGCAAAGGCTTAAATGGACAAGCTTGTTTAAAGCAGGCCATTTGTGATGTCAGGAAAATCAAAATTTCGCAATACTTCAGTATCGCAGCTGAAATCCTACATTTATTATTAAGGTGAGTGTAATTTTATAAGTTTTGTTGAAGCTTTTTATTTTTATATCTTTGCTTTTATTTATTGAATCTTCTCTTAATTTTGAGACTAACAAGAAGTTTACGAATCTTAACATTAAAATTTGACTAACAGTACACTATTTTAAAACTTCTTAAACTAAAAATGTTTATTCCGCTGTAGCCCAACTTCGACCAAAAACATTGAAATGGATCAGACACATCATTTTATACAAGCAGAAAGTAATGCTCCGCTGATGGAATGCAAAAGTTATAATTGTAGTAAAAAATTACTTAGTTGGTTCACCCAAAACATTGTACTTCGACCCTACAAATTATAAATTTATTTTATTATATGTAGATACACTTTGTTCTATTGTATTATTGTCAGACGTTGTTAGTATGACACGACTCTACCCGTTTCTCTAAGATAACAAGCTCGGTGAGCGTCACTCATTTATTTTTACATATGTACATTGCTCGGATATGGTACCCGACTCTGTAACGTTAATAAATGTACATCCGTAAAATGATTTTTTTTTTTCATCCATCCATTAAATGATTTTGGTGCTATTAAAAAAAAAACTGGGTATTTACCGATGATATACAAGTTAACTAAATTAACCGGGCGACTGCAGTGATCGATCGTCCAGAAGCTTACTCCAGCCAAACTGCTGATTCAGCGTGTGGCAGGATGCTTGTGCACAGCCGGCAAGCACTGCATATTTGGGTGGCCGCGGTGAGTCGGTTGTTAGCTTTAAGATATTTTTAAATTCACAATTTCAGCAGAAAACAAGTAAGAACGATTATAGTTGAGTGTCTCGACTATAAATACACGGTTCTCAGTTTCACCTGGTTTTTGAAACATTATGTTATGTTATGTTATGACCGGTTGACCTCTCCATGAAGGGAGAGTGTCGCGCATAGACCATTAAGGTCCTTAGCGGTACCGGTTGTTGGAGGCGTTGAATTGCAACCGTTAGGAGAATAGACCTCGAGTGCTTCTCGCGAAAGCAAGAAGCCTGCTCGGGTCTAGTTTTCCTATTTCTTCCAGCGATGCGAAGACCGGTGCATTCATGTATCGATGTCGTTTCGTGATAAGGGCTGGGCAGCGACAGAGGATATGCTCTAGCGATTCTTTCTCGCCTGGCTCCTTGCATTGCCGACACCCATCGTTCCCTGTTAGGCCTAGTTTTAGAGCATAGACTTGCAGAAGGCAGTGGCCTGTAAACAGGCCGACTATCAATCTGCAGTCTTGCCTTCGTAGCTTCAGTAGGAACGATGGTTCTGGATATTTTGCAATTCGTGGTGTGTGCCCACCTACTGTTTGCTTCCATTAGAGCTCTAGCCTCCATTTTGGAGTGTAGGGTGCGTAGCGATATTGGTACGTCCTCCACGTCCTCCACTGAGGGCCATTTCGTTGCCCTCAAATTCTTGGTGGCTGGGAATCCAATAGATCTGCACCTCTTTTCGGGTGCTTAAGATATCTAGTGCTTCCCTGCTTGCCAGGACCGTTTTGGACCTTATGGCTTTCGATTCTAGTGCCTAGATAGATAGCTGCTTGACTATCTACAAACACATTGACCTTGGTCGTTGTTTCCATCTTCTGGGCCACCTCCGCAGCTTTCCTTATGGCGAAGGCTTCAGCCTGGAATATGCTGCAGTAGTCTGGTAGTTTCAAAGAGAGCGATATGGGAGGGTTGTTTCAGTATACTTCCCGCCCATACTCCTTCGTCCATCTTTGAACCGTCCGTGTAGATGTTAGTGACCCTTTGCTCTGCCGCGGAGCACCAGTCATCCTTTCCCAGCAGTGCAGACATGTTTATGAAGTTTGGTCTGGGGGTCATGTAGTCCGTGTCTACACGAATCCCCTTTCCAAACGCACAATGTTCATAGTTCTGCACTGCTAGTTGGCGCTGTGCACATAGGCGTTGAGCCGTTTTTTTTGCCGTTAGGTGCGCTTGGATATTTAGCGGGTCTTTTCCCAGAATCATTTTCAGTGCCCTTGTTGGCGTCGTTCTCATAGCACCGGTGATGCAGAGAAGCGCGTGCCTTTGCGGCTTTTCTAGGATCTTCAGGTATGTGGACTTTTCTGTTGCTTTCCACCATACCAGCGAGGTACCTTGTATCTCTTTGGGAAGAGAATGAGGTCCGTCTTGTCCGCATTAATGCTCAAGCCGGCTTCTTTCGCCCATTGTAGCACTTCTTTAAGTGTGTTGTCCATGACCGAGCTGATTATCGATGGACATTTTCCCACGATAATTATGCCTATGTCGTCTTTGGGGCTTTCCGTTTTTGTTTCGTCAGGAGATCATTAACCACTATGTTCCATAACAGGGGCGACAGGACACCTCCTTGCGGTGTTCCCCTTTTCGCTTCCATGGTTATGGTAGTGGTTCCCCAATCCACCTGTATCCGTCTGCAGCTTAGCAGATTTTGGATCCAGGTGTTTACGGATTCTTGGGGTACTGCAGCTCTTAGGCACTGCATTATTTTCCCCATTGACACGTTGTTAAATGCTCCGAATATGTCTAGGAATGCACATAACGCATAATCTCGATTGAGCAGTGCTTTCTCTATGGTTGCTACTAGTGAGTGTAGGGCTGTTTCCACAGACTTGCATTTGGTGTAGGCTTGTTGGTTAGCCTCCATCAGCGTGCGTGTTGCGCTTCTGATATGGAGTTCCAACAGCTTTTCCAGTATTTTTAGGGTGAATGATGTCAGGCTTATTGGCCTGTAGTCCTTGGGGAGGACATGAGAGCATTTGCCTGCTTTGGGCAGAAATACCACTCTAGCTGTTCTCCAAGGCCCTGGCACATGGCTGTACCTCAATCACCCTATAAATGTGTTTTTTAACCATGGCGAGATCTTTGTTTTGACCTTCTGCAGCATGGTTGGGAAGATCTCGTCGGGGCCTGACGATTTGTAGCCGTCGAACGAGTCTAGTGCCCATATTATTTTGTTGAGGGTGATTAGATCTTCTAGTACCACCTGCTGTGCATTGAGCGGCGTGATCTGTATGGATTTGCCTGCTTCAATGCAACCTGGGAAGTGTGCATCCAGAAGTGTTCTGACGGTGTCTTCGCTGTCCTCCGTCCATCGATCCTCTTCCGTTCTTAGTTGGCTTTGAACCATCTGCATCCCGGCTAGTATCTTTCTTAACCTTGCGGTTTCTAAAGGCCTTGCGGACATCTTTTTTGAAGTCGCTCAGCCTGGTCTTGTATTCGTTCCATACATGGACTTCTGCTTGTTTGGCAAGCTTGAAGAGCTCCTCTACTTCACGTCTTGTGTTTTGTAGGCTTCGGGTCCACCATGCTGCCCTGAAGCTCTTTTTTGGGCGAGATAGTTTACATGATTTGTGGAACGCTTTTACCAGTATCATGTTGAGCTTTTCTAGAGCCCGCTCAGTGTCCTTGGGGGACTTTATTCGAGGCGCTTTTGGTAGCTTTCTATTTACTATGTCGCCGTATTTTTCCCAGTTGGTGTTTCTGGGGCTTCTTCGAGGTAGTTTGTGGTCACTGCGATTTTACTCTAAATTCAATGTACCGATGGTCCGAGAAGGAGGGTTTGCTCAGGACCCTCTATTCCGTGACCTCGGTATTTCCCTCCGTTTTGAGGGTTAAGTCTAACACATTTGTAGAGGTTGGGCCTACGTATGTTGGCTCCTCCCCCTCATTGCTAATGGTTAGACCCTTGCTCAAAATGAAGTCTAGCAGTGACTCGCCTCTTTCGTTGACGTCCTTACTGCCCCACACGGTGTGATGTGCGTTCGCTATCCGAGCCGATGATGAGGGGCTTCTTTCTCAATTCTGCCTCCTCCACCATTCTTCGGAGCTCCCGTGGTGGGGCGTCGGTGTCGTGGGCCATGTAACAGGATACCATGAGTATTGGCTCCTCTCCGCTGCTCTCCAGCGCCACCGCCGTAAGGTCATCAGTACTATAATTAGACAGGAGGTAAGCGTAGAT
>JAJJHQ010010749.1:22120-57484 GCA_021223825.1 Drosophila ironensis
ATTGTCTTGCACTTAGAGCCATTAAGGTTTAAAAAGTTAGTAGAGCACCACTTCTGGAGATTGGTTAAGTCGGATTATAATTCCGATTGGTAGGACGCAACGCTATATTGATAGCAAATCTTAACATCGTCAGCGAACATAAGGACTAAAGAGCTTTTTATAGTGAGTGGGAGATCATTTATAAACAATGTGAACAAAAGCGAACCGAGGTGACTCTCTTGTGGGACACCGGACGTGACACTCACCACATCGGATAAAGAGTTTTTTAATAGGACACGCTGCGTTCTACCAGTCAGGTAACTACGGATCCAACTAAGAAGATTTAACGGAAAACCTTGCAAATCTAGTTTACATAGGAGCAGGGAATGGTTTACAGAGTCAAATGCCTTGCTGAAGTCGGTATAGATGACATCTGTTTGACGATTCTTTTTGAAACCGCTGATTATGAAGGAAGTCAGTTCCAAGAGATTGGTGGTAGTAGATCTTCGGCTTATAAATCCGTGTTGGTAAGGAGATATTACCGATCTACAAAGGTGCTGCAGGTGAGGGGTAATAATTTTTCAAAAAGTTTCGGAATAGCGGATAACTTTGAGATACCTCTGTAGTTTACCGCGTCCGATTTTTTACCTTTTTTATGTAAAGGAATGATGAAAGATTCCTTCCAGATTAAGGGGAACTCAGAAGTTTCCAATGAAAGGTTGAATAATTTTAGGAGCGGCTTGCTCAGTTTCTTGGCACAGTACCTTAGCACACATGCAGGTACTTCATCAGGACTTGGCGAAAATGTTGGCTTTACCTTATAAAGATCCTTTAGTATCCCTTCCTCGGATAATGAGGGGCAGAAGATAAGATTCAATTTATATATTCATGTATATATGTATATATCTATATGTATATGTATGTATATATTCACTTCTGCATAAATGCATCCAAAACGACAAATGATTCACTGAGCCTATATATGTAGACATTATAAAAAATATACAAAAATTCTTATATTTGTTTGTTTTAAAAATCGGCTACCTCCTGCATACATATTTACCTATATTTACTCCTTGGTTGGGTCCGTAGTTACCTGACAAGTAAGACGCAGCGAGTCCTATTAAAAAATTCTTATCCGATGTGGTCAGCGTCACGTCCGGTGTTCCATAAGGGCGTCACCTCGGTCCGCTATTGTTCACATTGTTTATCAACGATCTCCCAGTCACTATAAAAACTCTTTAGTCCTTATGTTCGCTGACGATTTGAAAATTTGCTATCAACATAGCGTTGCTTCCTACCAATCGGAATTACAATCCGACTTAACCAATCTCTGGCTCTAAGTGCAAGATAATCCCCTTCTGTCGTTGTAATCCCATGCTTGCTACTTATTACCTAAATGGAGATGCCCTGGATCGTTTAAAGCTTATTGACAATCTTGGCATCCGCCTGGATCCAAAACTTAAATTTACCGACCATATATAATGTATGGTTAACAAAGCCAGGGGTGTACTGGGATTTGTAAAAAGATGGTCGAAAGAATTTAACGACCCATATCTCACAAAAACCTTATATATGTCCCTAGTTCGTCCGATTCTGGAAAACGGGTCTTGTGCCTGGAATCCCCAATACGAGGTTCACAAAGACAGCATTGAATCGGTGCAAAAAAACCGTTCTCAGTTTAGCACTTCGTGGCCTTAACTGGGATGCAAACCAACACCTTCCCTCGTACCATAGTAGATTACTTTTAATAAACCTACCTACCCTTACTAACCGTAGAACGATGCTTGGCGTCGTATTTATTAATAAACTAATACGAGGTCAAATTGACTGTACAAAGTTAAATTTCACCGTGCCCTGTAGACTAACTCGCCATTTCCTCCCCCTTAAATTACCACATTGTAGAACGAAATACGCCCTGCATGATCCTTTTAGGGTGTTATGTTCGGACTACAATGCACTTTTCACCATTACCTCTAACTCTAATCCTAACAACCTTAAAACCCTAATACTAATTTACCTATCACAACATCATCTAAACTAGTTTCCTCGTATTCTTTCTTTCTATCAAGTTTTCCTCGTATTTTCTTTCGGGTCTATCCCCGCGACACGAGCCGTACGACACACGGCGCGCCTCTCGGTCGGTTGGGCGGGATGTGGTAAGTTGCACGTTAAGCAACGGGACCGCCCGTAAATAAGAACAACCACCGAAAACCCAATTTGGTCAAAATTCTATCAATAACCAATGTTCTTAAAGGATGAAATTAACAGACAAGTCAATGAATTCCTAGAGGACGTTATTATCCGACCTTTACGTTCTCCAACTTACCACTATAGATTGTCCGTAACAAAATAGACGCCCCCAAAAGAAGAAAATTTAGAATGGTCATTGACTATCGAAGGCTTAACAAAGTAGCAGATACCCAGATAGCAAATACCCTATTCCCGAGATAAATACAATTCTGGTACAATTAGGAAACAACAAAATATTCTCGTAGCAGTGGATTCCACCAAATCCCTCTAAGGCCATCCGATATACCGAAACTGCCATCTCCGTTAACGGAAAATATGAATCTACACGACTTCCCTACGGTCACAAAAACGCGCCTGCAATTTTTCAACGCGCACTTGATAATATATTAAGGGAACATATTGGTAAGATATGTTTCATCTATATAGACGACATAATAATTTTCAGCAAAGATTTCAAATCTCATACTTATAATATAGAAACCATATTTCAAACTTTGCAAGAAGCCAATAAAAAATATATACTGGACAAATGCGAGTTTTACAAAAACCAAGATGAATTCCTCGGATTTGTTATATCTGAAACAGGAATCGAAAATAACCCGAATAAAGACATGGTAATTCCAATTATCCTCAACCAAAAACGATAAAATATCTATGGCCGGTTTTTGGAGCAGCCGGATATTGCCGAGAGTTTATAAGACATTTGGCAAAGATCGCTAAGCCCCTTAGCTCTATTTTAAGGGGGGAAGACGAACGTGCGTCCAAAAATAATTCAGGAAAAAACTTATTAACATGAACACAGATGCCATAGAATTTCCATATTGCATGATAAATCTGTACTCCTCTACTTTGGTAAAATACTTATACTCGAATCAATAGATTATGAAAATATTATAATTAAGCCGGTCAAGACAAATAATACTGTAATCCATATGAAAAATAACGAATATTTTAAATTTAAAATTATATTTTTCGAAATACCAAAGACTTGTAAAAAGGTTACGCTGGAGTTTTTAGGAAAAGAATCACGCCACCGGACTCCGTCGCTGGTGCAGCTCTGCTGACGGCGCTGCCGAAAACTTTTAGCTAGATCCGGGTAGAATTGGTTTAAGTTTGGCAGTTTAAAAGTAACCATGAAACAATAAACAACCATTATTCGATTCGTTAAATCTTTTATTGGTAATAACAAATAGAAAATTAGCTCAGATGCGAAATGAATTATGGATATTTAATATTTTTAATATATACAACAAAATATTTTAATGTACTTATAAACAATATGAAATCTTTAATTTTAATTGTCAAAATATATGTTTTTGTGTCTTTTCATGGTCGTCATTTGGCTTTATCACTATAAAAAGTTCCCTATGGTCAAGTTTATTTAGTTGTTCTTTTAAATAAATGAAAACATCAGCAGCATTGCCAATCTTTTTCGGATGCTGTAGCTTGGAGTCCAAATTATAATAATAAAATCCAACACGTCGAACTGTTATCCAATGTCGTCTTCTCCACGGTAAAGTTATATTTCCTATCTTAGAATCCGAAGGAATATTTAGAATAAATCCCAATATTTCTTCAAGGTTTATGCTTGAAGGATCTTTTCGCTTATCAAACCACACGACCTCACAGTTTCGCGTTTTCAAAGCAGCAATAATAACGTTTATGTCATAGTTTCCAAGACCAAGAAAAGATCGATGTGGATTTATCCAACCGGTGGGACACAAGTGAACGCAGATATCGTCAAGATCATTTTTACTGTACAATTGATTACCTGTAATTTAATTATAGATTAAGTTAATACAATCGAAAAAGTTATATGTACTTTTTATTAATAATAAAAATTAAGTCAGAACAAGACGGTGACACCAGCAACGGCCGCTCTAGCAACAGAAACACCAGCGACGATAGCGACGTGAGCTACGCCAGCAATGGACGCTGCAAAAAAATCAAACACAAGGCCATTTGGCATAGAGACAAACATAGAGGCAAACGTTGCATAACTCTGACATTGATGATGTTATATTTTCTAAAATTTTTAGAAGTTGTCGAAATAACATTAATTTCTAGAGACTGCGATATTGTTTTAATGAAATGTGGTTGTTTACGCCACGAAGGCGTAGAATTCTCACATTGGGATCAGACAACCCCCCTCTTAAGCTAGGAACCTGCAGCTGGATGTGGAAACGCCGCTGGAATCTTGGAAGCCTCACTGCGACTACTCTCCCGGCCAGCTTCCACCCGAATACTGGAAGTAAGGAATGTACCGAAAAGAAACTGCACACTTTTAATTGTCAATAGCTCGCACGCCGTGTTTCCGATCTCGTCGAGCGATGCACCATTAGAATGCTTAGTCAATTCTGAATTGTTTACATATAATTTATGCCACATTTGCACTTTACTTTGAACCATGCCTCGTATTTAAGAACAAGTTCGTAAAAAAACTGCACCGAAAAATGTGTTTCGTAGAGGCAATTAGCTAAACGCTACAATGTTAACATTAATAGCGTTAAAAACAATGTGATTAAGTTTGGGAATACATGTTCCATAAAAAATTTGCCAAAAAGTTGAAGAAAAAAAACCCAAGTAATAAAAATATTGAAAAAGATGCACTGCAAAGAATTATTATGGATGACGAACATACGTATATTTGTATTCAAAAACTTTACCCGGTCCCCAATTTAACACTAAAGCTAAAGGCGGGACTATCGATGACTCAGTATCCAAAATTCAAGTTGATAAATTTGGCGACAAAGTCCTCATAAGGCAGGGTAGTTGTTCCTGTGGCTTAAGAACCAGGCCATTTTACACGAAAGGCACAAAAAAAGTTGATGTTTATATGAAGGAGTGTTTAAAAAAGCGTCTGATAATTTTTTTTATCAACAATACAATATCTCCAAGATATTATGGCCAGATGCGTGGAAAGGTTACCAATGAGTGTGTGCAGAACCTTATGAGAGGAGTTAGGCCAAAAATCCGCTTAAAAATAAGAGGATTTTGTTTCTATTTAATTATAAAATAAATTAATTTCTCTAAAATTAAAAAAAAATGAATAAAATTGGTCAGAAAACATCCAAGTTATTGGAGTTACAAAGTGTGCAGTTTCTTTTTGGTACATTCCTTAGGTGGAGTTTGACTCTTCCCAAATTTCTGGCGGTTAAAATCAAGAAAAACGATGAAGACAAAGCGTTGCGGCCATACGCTCTTTTATCTCTTACTCTAGAAGTTTGGATATGTTATCCTCCGCAGCCCCGCAAATCACGAAATTCTCTGACATGTCCAATTTTCATTTTAAAACAAGTAGGAACGCTGTAGTCGAGATTTCTCGACAACGAGATACCATGTACCTCTTTTCTTTATGAACAATTTCTTTGATTTTATTTTATTTTTTTTTCAAATAATTCACCAAATTTTCGTTTGTTGACATCCAAAAATCAGCAGGTGCACACATACACACACTACTGTATGTATAAACGTGCGAACGAATTGAAGTCAAAGAACTTAGCGGACTTAGCGGAAATTATGCCTCTAGCTTTTACCATTTCGAAGATATCGATTTTTTTGCAAATACGAGGGCGGAAAGGGGCGTGGCAAAAATCCAAGAATGACATTGTCTGCGCAATAGTTAAACGGACATATTGCAAAAAGAAATAGGTCTCTAGCTCTTATTTTGTCCAAGTTATCGAAGAAAATTCAAATACAGTTTTATGCAAATTACGAAGGCGGAAAGGGGCGTGGCAAAAATTTGAAATAAACTTGATCTGCCTGCAACAATAACACACCAAAAGCAAAAAGAATTACACGTCTATCTCTTACCATCTCCGAGAACGAGGTTATCATACATACAGACAGACGGACGGACATGGCTATATCGACTCGGCTGTTGATCAAGAATATATATACTTTATGGGGTCGGAGATGCCTCCTTCTGCCTGTTACCTACATTTGCACAAAGTTAATATACCATTTGTACCTTAAGGTACATGGTATAAACAGGTATTTAGAATTCAGATATACATATAATATTGGTAGAATACATATATATTCGTGTTACCAAAAAAAATTTTGGCCACTTCTTTGCATCCACAGACCTCGAATATTTTGTACGCTACAACAACCATATTTGAATATGTTATTACTAATAACTTAATAACTCATTAGCATAACCAAAATCTTTGTATACCAAAAAAATCACGCTGTCACACCCCTCTGCCGCCCCGTACATTTACGCATGAAGAACAAATTTTGTAGATTATAATTATAGACAACATATAATTGCATATTCTGATTCTGAGGAGACAGGCACAGTATTTTTTTTTAATCGGCTACCTCCTCGCGCTCCGTGTAATTCTGTGGCGTCCAAAATTTTAATACTATAGACTCTATGTTCGGGTACTATATTGGAGAAACCAAAACTAAGTTGCGAATATCAGCCGGTTACGACCAACTCTGGGCGAAAATGTATTGTACCTACAATTTACTCTATAAAGAAGCAAACTCGCTTACTATTACGCTACTATTTTAAAGCTACAACTACCAATTTTCATTTTAAAAACAGGTATTTAGAATTCAGATATATATGTATAGCCATCTTTACTCCCCTCCGCACCCCCGCAAACAGATAGAAGCCAAGAACCGGGTTTTTATAGTTATAATACTCGACTACAATCGATTTTACTTGTATACCATGTACCGTAAGTTACAAATCATATTTCTGTCATTTTTCAAATTTTTTTAAAAATTAAGATTTCACCACTAAAAGGATATAAATTATTGTTCTTCTACTACACGTAGTTAGCATGCCACTGTATGTATTTTATGTCAAGTTGCTTGTTAGCGATGAACTGAAATACCTAATCTATTTAAAATTTCCAAATGCATTCAGGTGAATCTATTTTGGAAGATTGGATAAATTTAATTAAATAGTCACTACCCTAAAATACAGTCATTTTTTTGCAAAGCAAATTATTGAGAATGACCAATAGCAGATCAATAACAATGTTGATTTTAAATGAAACTTAAATATTATATGGATGTTGAATCTATATACATATGTACATCATGGAAATAGTCGATCGCTTGCACTTATATTTTTTCGTTTTTTGCACACACGCACAAGATTTTGGTTGTGCGTTGAAATATCAGCTACTAATATTTTTCTATTTTTACGGAACACTTTTATAATTTTTTGAAAAGTGAATTTAATTAATTTCGTTATTGTAAGTTATAAGACAATACACTATTGAAAAAATAAAATTTTCGTGGTTAGAGGACCTCTCCACTTCAAATTAGAAAGGGAAACATTCCTTGAGCTTAGAACGGAAGGTAAATCATATAAAGAAATTCAATGTTGCCTAAAATGTTCTGCAAAGGTGATTTCCAAAGTCAAACTTACATAAAGCCAAAATGGCAATTGGGCCCAGAGTCAACACTAGCGGGACAAGTGTCGGTTCTCTTTACTGCGAAGCAACGTCTACTTTTTATATGTATCAACAAAAGACACCAACGTCGAATCGAATTTCTCCAAAAACGATTAAACGCGAAAATTAACCCCAACCCCGTTTGTTGAACTCAAGCCAATAGTGAAAGACATATCACGTTCCCTCTCCGTGTGCTATATACGACTCAAATCATGGTAAGCGATAAACCGCTTCCCTCGTGACACATTCTCCCCCACACCAATGGACACTTGTATGAACATAAAATGAACAAGTAAGAACGATAATAGTCGAGGGTCTCGACTATAAATTTCCGGTTCTCAGTTTTACCTTGTTTTTGACACGTAATACCTACCATTGAAATTTTGGGAGCAACAAATTTTCGTAATTATACCCGGTTCTTTTAAAAAAGAATAAGGGTATATTGAATTCGTGCGAATGTCAAATATGTAACACGGACGAGGAAGCTTTCCCGACCCTATAAAGTATATATACATATTCTTGATCAGCATCAACAGCCGATTCCATCTACCCATGTCCGTCTATCCGTCTTTCAATCTGTCCGTCCGTCTGTCCGTATGAACGCCTAGATTTTGGAAACTATAATAGATAGAGAAAAAATAATTGCACATTCTAATCCTAGGGATACAAGTTCAGCACAAGTTTATTTTAAAAATCGGCTACCTCCCTCCGCAAACCGCGAAATTTTGTGACATCCACAATTTTAGCTCATTGGAAGGTTCATTGGAATAGTTCATATCTATCGTTGTTGCGAAAATCAGCCGGTTACGTCCACTTTTGGTCGCGAAAATGACAAAAATGAGTTTCGCCAACAAGCTTCTCCATAGAAACACTTCTATTGTCCCTGTTCCTTGTCCCTGTTACATATTTGACATACACTAGTCGGCACAATTATTTTGACGAAACACAAATGGTGAACATTTGTATGTAACTTTTTAATGGTTCAATATAACGCAATGAAATTTTTTGTCGTTTTACTAAGCCCTAATACAAACTTAAAAATAATGTTTTCAACATTTTGTCATATGAATTTGAAAAAATATAAGCTAAAGTAATTTTCATGGGCTGGCATAAGTATTTTGACAGCATCTTTATGGCAATATTTTCACACTTTTAAGCACGCGAAAATCAAAAAATTTCTGTGTTTAACTTTGATTACTATGAAACGTTCTTATTATAATATAAAGTTATTAAAAATTCTTATATAACATGGAAAAAACAGCTGAGCTAAGTTTGGTTACCAGGTCATCAATGCACTGTGGTCGCTGCCATAGGCCAAAAATCAAAAAATTGATTTTGAGTTATTGTAGCGAAAAGCGGTTTTACTATCAGCTGATTGTCCAAATTTTACGGTGCAAAAGAGTCTGCTTGGTATTTCTAACGGGACTTTCTAAAAATAGAATGACAAACGCGTACTTCAATTTACGCACTTTCAATTTGTCCGCAGTGGAGTGCACACACAAAATTAAAAAGTCTTGAATATATTATAAAACGTTGCTAAACCGAAAAGGATTGGAATGGATATTGTAAATAATGGTATATAGTTTATTTGTACATATAAATTTATAAATAATTTGTGCTGTGTTTCGTGTAAACCGTTGTTAAAAAAGTGCGTTTTTTTAGTTCGTATATGTTTGGCATTACAAGGTTTATGTAAGGTTTTAACTATGCCCCCAAATGAAATATATGTGCCGTTATTTATTAATATTTAAAGATTATAAAAATGTTTACTTCAGCTGCGGAAGTCTGCGGATGCGCATTTGCCATTACAAAATCCTCATTTTCCAGTAACCTCCTAGGAGGGAAGCACGTTTTGTTCTGTGTCTGTTATGTTGTTGTTGTGATTTTAGTTTCTTGTACTTTCGCTATTCGCTTTGTGTTTTATGTTTTAAGATTATTTTTTCGTTTAATTAATTAATTTTTTTTAAAGGTACCCAATGGGTACTACCCATAGTCAATGCGAGTATTCTCGAAAGCATATTTTTACTATTTGGTTTAAAGAATGCGGTACACTTGCCCAAAGATCTGGAAATGTGTTGGATGCCTTATTTAAGGACATAAAAAAAAGGGATATGATCCGGATTTAGAAGAATTCCAAAAACAAGTAAACTATGATTGTAAGAAGCTTGCATCATTTTGGTAAATCGGAAACAAGGAATACTTTTTAAAAAATATTCTGATTGGCTTGAGTGCCAAGAAGTTTATTAAATCACACTGCTGAACGCATATTGGATCTTCAAAAAGAGGTTATCTACGATATCAATGATGACCATCTGATTTTATTTGGAAAATGGGGATTCGATGGTAGCACTGGTCATGCTGAATATAAACAGACGATGATGGATAGCGACTTAGCAGTTGGCGTGGAAGTGGAGTTGAGCAATCGCTCCAATATTTTTGTATTATAGTTTGTAAATAAGTAAATAACTTACAGTAGAAATATTAGCCTAATCTGACCATTAGAAGTGCTTTTATGACTTCTCTCTCATGACAACGCCACCACTGATGCAATCGTTCCTATGGAAGCTATAGGATATAGTGGTACGATCTGGTCAATTTTTTTATAATATATTTATAATACTTTTCTAGATANATGCACAAAACAGATCTCAGCGAAAACCGAGTCCTTGTACGGGAACTTAAAAAAATTGTTTTTCTGAAGCCTCAATCAGCAGCAGATCAATTAAATTTGACAGCTAAGACCCCAATTTGTGAGCGCATTGTCCGTCAACGCCTTAAAGGAATAAATTTTAAGACTTAGAAGGCCAAGGATATACAATTTATGACAATAGCAAACAAACTTAAAATATTGGCTTTCGCAAAGGAACATCTCAATAAGCCAAAGGAGTTTTGGAGAAGCGTTCTATGGACAGATGAAATCCCCTTTGCCAAAAAGTAAGCCATGGTGGAGGCACTGTGATGTTCTGTGGATGTGTGGCGTATAATAGACTGGCTAACTTCATTCCTGTCACTGAATCGATGATCCAAGGCAAATATTTTTCGTTTCTAAATAATAATGCCTTTTATTCTGGATAAAGGCTTATTGAAAAATATTTTATCCTGCCCCATGGCACAAAGCCAAAATGATTACAATATTTTTTAAGGATGTTGGTCGTACCAAAATGGACTGGCCACCTCAAAGTCCAGATTTGAATATAATTTACAACCTCTGGTCTCTTAAGAAACGCAAAAGAACAGTATCGTTGAATAAAACCAAAGAGCAGACAATTTCTGAGACCACTTCCCTTTGGGAGAGATATCTCCAGAGATCATCCAAAATTTAATCGATTCAATACCGCGACGCCTACGAAAAGTTATTGAAAGCAAAGGAAATTATATATTTTACTAAATTCTTTTTGTTTCCTTAACTTTTTTTAAGTTTAAACTTTGTTATTCATATCAAAAGGTGCTCGACAACATACTTATGCCACCCCATGAAAATTATTTTAGCCTTTATTTTTTAAGTTCATATGACAAAATGTAGAATTCATTATTTTTAAGTTTGTATTAGCGCTAAGTAAAACGACAAAAAATTTCATTGCGGTATATTAAACCATTAAAAAGTTACATACAAATGTTCACCATTTGTGTTTCGTCAAAATAATTGTGCCGACTAGTGTATGTACGAATTCAATATACCATAATTCTTTTTTAAAAGAACCAGGTATAAAAACAACTTAACTGAACTTTACTTATGTAAATTTATTTAACTTAATGTTCAGTGTTGACCTTAGGCTTATTTTCCGGTCATTTAATGGACATTTAATGAACACAATAAAAATTATAACAACGTAAGTACGTACATATGTATGTATGTACATTAACTTTGTGGCCTAAACGATTTAAAATCGTTTTAACAATGACGGTAAACGATAATTTAAAGAAAAAAAGAAGCGATCAAACCCCATCGACAATGTTAATTGAATTGAATGTTATTTACATATACACACATATATATCTATGAGTTAACACTAATCAGGGGATGAACATAAAATATTACTATAACAAATCCAAGACTCGCGTTACATGCTTACCTTGGAAAAGATTATTAAGAGTGTGCAGAGCGCATAACTGCAACATTTGCTTTTCATGGTAGATTTCAGAAGATCGCATGCTTAAATTAATGTTTGGGCGATTTATAATCACAATGTCAATAAAAAAATGGTACATACCAAAACAATTTACCTAATACACGATACGGTTCATACATGTCTGACATACATACAAGTGTAGTATTTTGCTTTGAAAATAAAATGTGTTTTTGCGCTTGCCATGGAATGGTCCTACAGATTATTTGCATGTCATGGTAGATCGCAAACTTGAATTAAAGTTTAGTAGAACTTATGAAAACGCTCGTAAATAGAATAAAGCAAACATGGGGCACGAATACAATTTTTCCAAATATTATATGACTTAAAAATATCTGACATAAGAATTCAGTATTTTTTCTTCATTTTTAGGCAAACAGTGTTTTTCTGTTTGCAGCTGCAGGGCCACACAGATATTCGGTCACATGATATATTCACCTGACAAGTTTTCAGAGTCAAATGGTACATCCTGGGAAAAAATTGTGCGCATTGGTGTTATTTAACATTTAGACCACCTCGTACGGAAAGTAAAGAAACGTCTGACAAGATGAAAATCTGCGGTCCCAAATTGTCTCTCTGTGGTTTGATAATATCAGTTTGGGGCATCGTACAGTTGGTAAGTGGGCCTATATATTGTCAATCCACAAATATCCAATTACTAAGAATTCTTTTCGTAGGTACTGATGGGCCTATTTTTTTACATCAATAGTGTTGCTCTTATTGAAGATTTGCCCCTAGAAGAAGAGTATCACACCTTGGAAGATTTTTATGCTGCGGCGAATAGAGCTTATAATCAGGTGCGTTGCTTATTTTGAAAAATTCACACTGCAATAACCCTTGAATACATACATTCGTATGTGCATATGTATGTATGTACAGTGGCTCGCAGCTTATTTCATGCAGTACACTAAAAAAAACGTCGTTATTGCGGATAAAGTAAAAAATATATTAAATAAATTCAAACGCAGTATTTTAGCTTGGAAGCTGTATAAAACAAAAAATTGAACTAAAAGCAAAACATAGAAGTTATATAACAAAAACCACCGGTCGCCGGTGACCATACCGTCTTTTGATCCAAAAATGATAACTTTGGGCTAATCTGATGCAGTTGTTTGGAAAGCCATCTAGAACCCCGGACAAAAGACTTCGGCAGTGGTAACGTCTCTAGGTCTGAATGGTATGCTATTAGGGATAGAGCATTGGCGGGATCTTGGATACTAGGGTGTATCATCTATAAACAATTTATGACCCTTACCTCTGACGAGTGTAACAAAAAAATAGTGTAGCAAATAATAAATGAAACACGCGGTGAAACACAAAAAGGTCAACTTTTTTACCCCTAGAGACATCACATTTTTGTAGAGAAAAGTATTTACTTCACTATTTCACTTGTACATGGATAATGCATACGTAAGGACACGATCTCTAGCTTTGACTGAAATCGCATAATGTTAAACCTAGTTGCAAACTTTTCATATTTGAAAATATGGATGACATAGTGCTTATAATTAAATCGCCAGAAATCGTTAATATATTATTTTATTTGGCTGATCAAGAAAAATTTATATATTTAATAGGCATCTGAAACTATTTTAAATTCTCTTTTTTTCAGAATGCTTACAACTGCTGGATTGCAGCCTGTATCTACGTGCTGACGTTGCTTCTATCTGCCCAACAGTTCTACATGAACAGCAGAGTAACTGCAAATTAATTATTTACTATGTTTGTTGTCAGTAATTGTATATTATTTACAAATGGCCTAAGCACAACCTGAACTTACATACAATACCATCATACCATTCGGTTAAATATATTTGTTAATTGTGTTTATTGTCTTACAAGTTTTTTCAGAAGTTCTTTTGCATTTGCGGCATTATAAGAGCATAAATCATATAATTACGTATTGAAACACATTTTCTGTCACTATTTTCTAAAAACATTCCGGCCTCTTTTTTTATTATTATTTAAATCATTTAATCAAATGTATCTATCATGCCTATTCTTTGAGAATTTTAGTATAAATTTGGAAGAAGGCAGAAAATGTTAAAAATATAAATTCAAATAATGTAACAAATAAAAATCACTGTTAAAAATATCAGTCCAAAATATTTTATTTTGTACACAAATCAATTAGGATTTATCGACAATATATTTACAATATATGGAGTCGTGTGAGCTTTGCTCACTCGGCTAGGGTGAGGTTAGGTAACTTAATTTAACCTCTCCTTGAAAGGAGGTTTTTGGAGGCGTCGATTGCTATCGTCGTAATATAGGCCCGGGTGCTTCTTGCGAATGCCAAACGCCTTGTCGGGTCTAGTTTTCCCATTTCGTCCTGAGATGTGAAAATCGGGTCATTTATGTATCGCTGCCATTTCATGATAAGGGCTGCCCAAAGTCAGAGGATATGCTCCAGCGATTTTTTCTCGCCTGGCTCCTTGGAAAGCATGGGAATTTTCACCTTACTGGGGGTGCGTCCCATGCTTGCCAGGACCATTTTGAGTTATATGGCTTTCGACTATAGGACTTAGATATCTGATTGTCTATCGACAAACACGTTAACGTTAGACGTTGTTCTCATCTATGGGTCTCTTCTGCAGCTTTCCTTATAGGGAAAATGTCCGCGTGTAATAGAAGGGTTATTGTAGTATACTGGCTCCCCTACTCCTTCGTTTATCTTTGAACCATCCGTGTAGATCAGCGATGGGCACAGATTTTCAGCTTGGGAGCAGACCACAAAAAGAAAAAAAAGAGTCTACGTCCGATTTTTTGGTTCTACAAATTTTGTTTGTGTAATTTCACACATTCCCTTTTCATCGTCAACTTCGGATGACGTGCACATTTCGATTCCCTTTTGATCGAGACCTTCTCTTCACACATTCCCTTTTCACCGTCAAATTCCGAGACTTTTTCCACGGTGGTTCCCTTTTGATCGAGACCTTCTCTTCACACATTCCCTTTTCACCGTCAAATTCCGAGCATTTGTTCACGGTGGTTCCCTTTTCACCGTCAAATTCCGAGCCTTTTTCCACGGTGGTTCCCTTTTGATCGAGACCTTCTCTTCAAACATTCCCTTTTCTCCGAGAAAATGTTCATGCATACAGACAGACAGACGGACATGGCTAGATCGACTCGGCTGTTGATGCTGATCAAGAATATATATACTTTATAGGGTCGGAAACGCTTCCTTCTCCCTGTTACATACTTTGCACGAACTTAATATACCATTTGTACCTTAAGGTACATGGTATAAAAAGAGGCATTCATGCAGTTCTCTGTTTACATAGGAGCAGGAAATGGTTTACACTGTAAACTTTACAGCATCCATGAGCAACCAGTACTCCCAAAAACAAAAAGCTGTGAATGTCTCGAACAAAGGGGGATTAAAAGGGGATTAAGTGCTCGTAATTTGACGGTGAAAAGGAAATGTGTGAAGCGAAGGTCTCGATCAAAAGAGAACCACCGTGAGCAAGTGTTCGGAATTTCACGGTGAAAGGGGAATGTGTGAAGAGAAGGTCTCGATCAAAAGGGAATCGAAATATACACGTCATCCGAAGTTGACGGTGAAAAGGGAATGTGTGAAATTACACAAACAAAATATGTAGACAAAAAAATTGGACGGAGACCCTTTTTTTTATTTTTTGGCCGGCTGAAAAATTTGAAAATCTGTGCTCACCGCTGGTTTACAGGGTCAAATACCTTGCTGAAGTCGGTATAGATGACATCTGTTAGACGATTCTTTTTGAAACCGCTGATTATGAAGGAAATCAGTTCTACAAGATTGATGATGATAGATCGTCGGGTTATTAAACCGTTCTGGTAGGGATATATTACTGATTTACTATATTATACAAAGGTGTTGCAGATGGGGGGTCATTTATTTTTCAACAAGTTTCGAAAAAGCGGATAACTTTGAAATACATACATCTGTAGTTTCCCGCATTCGATTTTTTTACCTTTTTCTATGTAAAGGAATGATGAAAAATTCCTTCCAGATTAAGCGGAAGACAGAAGTTTTCAATAAAAGGTTGAATAATTTTAGTAACGGCTTTCTCAGATTCTTGGCACAGTACCTTAGCACGTATGCAGTTACTCCATCCTCGGATAATGAGTGGCAGAAGATAAGATTCAACTTCGTTATATCATAGATATAAGGCTGAGTTGAGTCAACTACAGGTGAATAAGTTGTTTGAAAAAACTTGGCAAAGAGATCGGTCATGGCCTGATCTTTAGTTGCCGTTGTACCCTTAAAACGTCAATGAACCTAAAGATAAAAAAATTATAAAACTGTTTCGGATCCTAGGTAAAATGGACCCGACAACGAGATATACGAGTATAAACCTTATAACACCGCGCGTTTTGCATTCGACCGGGCTAACCTAAACTTAAGGAAATACCTAACCTTAAAGAAATATTTTTAAAAATTTTCAGGTGCTTGGTATACCAAGGCGGATCGTCACTTGTGAGTGGATACCGCGCCGGAACACAGTCATCAAAAAAAAGAGTCCAATGCTCTGTAGAAGATTTGTATGGCAACGGCCATATTCGTGCAATTGTATAGATCGGACCAATCATACAGCAAAAACAGCGAGTTTTCTTGACTGCCTTATACTTACAAATTTCGGAAGAATCTATATCATCATTTCTATTTAGGGATGATGAGGATCTTCAGGATAAATGAGAGGTGAAACCCTGAATAAAGATACGGTTAACGAATTACATTGGTCCGTATCAGACAGTATGTTTATACGGATTGAATCGCTGCCAAATGGAACCAGTACGTTGGCAAATCAGACGAATGGGGGACATGTCTAACATGCCCGCAATTATGATGTACAGTAGGAGTTAAAGAAGTTAAGCAATCTGAAGTTTTAGGCAAGTTAAAGATCGAGTATTTACTTGGGAATATTTCAGAGTTAAGTATATCTGACTTCAACTAAGTTTCAGTAAACACGATTACTTCTTAGGCCGCTTGTTTTTTTTTATAAGAAATTAGTAAGCATACAAAAGATGTGAGTGTATTGCGTTTTTTGAGGGCTTTTCTGTGGTTTTAATTTCTTGAAATTTAACTCCCAGCGGCGGTTTCTTTTTTATATTCCTAGGCTGATGTTCGTGCACAAATATATGTTCAGGCCAAAAGTTAGCCGAACATACTATATTTTGTCATATTCCATTAGTGGTACACGTATCTTGTGTACTATGATGTAAGCCGGGTGTGAAAATATTTAAATTTTACTATATTTTCCCTCTTTATATAGGCTTTAATTTTGGCCTGTATATAAACCCGGATATTAATTTCAGGGGGTAGCCGAAAATGTGTTTCAAGGTATCACCTTTACGGATTTTGGAATCGGAGGTGGATGACCTGCGATACCAGTTGACACCGGTAGTCCGGCGTCTCGGATCCTTTAGGTGTAGGTAGTTTGTAGAGGGTTTATTATCCATCGAACCGATGTTGGGTACTTCATCAGACCGCTGCTGACATTCTTCAACAACTATACATTGGGATCCAAATGTTTTGTTGTCACCGGGGTCGTTAACAATGGCATACGGCAGCGGTGTCTTTAAAATGCGTTGCTGCGGTAAATTGTGAGGAATTAAGTTCTCTATCTGCGGCAGGCAAGAACTTGTTTTTTTGCGCTTAGGAGACTCATTCAATAACTGAAGGTTATTAAAACGAGTATTCAGTGCCAAGAAAGCTGCATCGGCTCTTTTAAATGGGCCAAGGACGTCCTAAAACTCCGTTTTTGTCTGCACATTAAGGATCTTACTTCTTCTGAACCACTCTAAAATTTGTACAGCAATAGGGCAGACCGAAACTAGATCGAGCCAAAACACATCAATTATGTGTCAAGGTTGTTACACAGCCAACAGAGAACGCTAGGCTGATTAAAGAAAATGACTTAATTAAATTTCTTCATTGTGCAGACCATTGAATAATATTTCACGTACATTAAGGCTCTAGTGCAGAGTGACGTTGCAAACATACCACTCTAAGCCCTTGTGATACGGTTTTGAGCTGCTTTTATACGCCGGATTTGGGAGTCGCGGGCGAGTCCCCAAATTTGGCACCCATATCGCCACATTGGTGCAATCACCTGGTTGTTGACCGCCAGCTTGTTGATAATATGGAGCTTGCTACGCGGCCCGATGAGCCAAAAATGCTTGGCCACTAAATCTCTTATTGTAGTTCGTAGTACCTTTACCTGCTTCACCCAAGGACCAGTATACTGCCCAGGTATCTGGGCGTTCTCTCAATTTTGACTCTTGGCGGTTTCTCCTTCGCAAGGTAAAGCACACATTGGATGACTTGCTGCTGTTAATGCCAATGTTCCAGCGCCTCGCCCATTCCTCAAAAATTGAGGCGTACTGCTGTATACAATCAGCCGCATCATGCTGACAGTTAGAACGGTATGTGACACAAACGTTGCCACCATTGCGGTCTATCAGGCTCCCAGTCCTGGAGCAACCTTACCATCGAGGAACGTTCAACTAGATAACTGGCGCCTAACGAGCAAAAAACTAGCGACCCAAAAATTTTCAAACATGTAAGTGTGCTAATTAATTAATACGGCTTCAAAAAACATACATCAAATTGCATACAATAAAAGTGCGCCTTATAATTGGCAAAAATAAATATAACTTGCACACTTAAAAAAAAAAAAATAAAAAAATAAAACAATTATTATATATAATAATTATTATATCTATTCGATTTCAAAAGCGTCGAAGTGAGTAGACGTGCCTCCAGAGCACTCCGTGTGAACACCGTGTAAAACCTGAAAAACGGTACCATTAGAGACGGAAACTAGTATTCCCTGCGCGGGAACCCTAACCGAACAAAGTGCATTTAGTGTGGTGCATATACCTCCACCAGATCCGTGGAAAATCGTTTTTTCACCAAGAGCCGTGAAAATTCATATGCAGCTCCAAAAGAAAAAAGTGCCACGCCATGAGCTCATCGAGCAACGATAAAGAGAACGAACGTAGAAGCTCAGTGAACCAAAGAAACGGCTTCTACGCTTACTTTTCAACCCACGATACCGAAATGGAAAAAATTGCACCTAAGAGCAACGCGGTTCTACTAACCGCTGAACGCCAAAGAGCACGGTCCTGCTCACCCGCTCTGCTCACTCCGACTCCCGCATCATGGAGTTCGCAGTGTAATATAGAGGCTGTGTGGTGTACAAGGATTTGAAGAGTCGTATGCGACAAGCGACCGCAACGCGCAATCAAAATCCACAGAATGCGTACAGAGCGTCAAAAACTACGCCAGACGTCTTCTTCGCCAAAGCTGCGATGTCCTCATTCGGTCCCCTAAGCACCACCAACGGCTTCTCCTATGCCGATGCTCTACGATCGGGAATGGAAAATCCATTTCAGCCTTACTCACAAAGCGCTCAAAAGGCCCCAGAACAGCCTCATAGCAAAATGGAAACTATGATGCTTACCCTCCAACAAAGTATGATGGAGCTTATGTCATTCATGAAAACGACCATGCAAACACTTGTTCAAAATCAGAACATGGTAATCAGCTGCTCGTAGCACAACAGTCTAAATAATCTATGCAGACCCTACGAATATCAATGTGGAACGCCAATGGTGAAGCCAACGAAAACCATATTGACGTTATGCTACTGGTGGAAACGCATCTAACAAGCAAATACAACTTTCAAATAAGAGGCTATACAATATACCGCACAGATCATCCAGATGGAAAAACCCACGGCGGAACCGGAGTTCTAATCAGAGAACGCATCAAACACCATTTTCACAAAAGGTTCGCAACAAACTTCTTGCAGTCTACATCGATACAAATTCAGTCAAGTAACGGAAGCCTTTCAATCGCTGCCGTTTACTGCCCTCCTCGTTTCTCTATCTCGGAAGGACAATTTATGGAATTCTACAACTCACTTGGCGATCGTTTCATAGCCGCAGGAGACTACAATGCCAAAAATACGCACTGGGAATCACGTCTAGTGACTCCCAAAGGAAGGCAATTGTACAATGCAATTATAAGTATGAGAAATAAACTGGACTATGTTTCCTCTGGAAGTCCCACATACTGGCCAACAGACCCACGCAAGCTCCCAGACCTTATCGACTTTGCGGTGACAAAAAACATACCCCACAACCTAATAAGTGCTAGAGCAATCTCGGACTTATCATCAGATCACTCGCCTGTGCTCCTAACGCTCCTTCAAAGCCCTGAAATAACCGATCAGCCCTTCAGTCTGACGTCGCTAAGAACGAACTGGCTTAAATACAAGAAGTACGTGAGTGCCCACATAGATCTCGCCCCGGAGCTTAACATGGAATCGGACATCGACTACACCACGAGCGCCCTGAAAGAAATACTCGTGGCGGCAGCGAAAATCTCTACTCCTCAAGGGAAGGAAGTAGACAGAATTAAATACTACAAATCCAATCAGCAAATCGAACAGCTCGTGCGAGATAAGAGGCGCACGCGTCGTGATTGGCAAAAAAACAGATCACCAGCTTCAAAGCAACGCCTTAAGGAAGCAACCCAATTACTCGACCAGGCCCTGCACCAACAGGAAGAAAATGCACAGCTGAGGTACATCCAGAATCTTTCGCCAACAAGCACAAAGTATTCTCTGTGGAAGGCCCACCAAAATCTTAGCGCCCCAATTGAAACAACCACCCCGATAAGAAACTCTTCGGGACACTGGGCTCGCAGCGACAAAGACAGAGCTGAAACATTCGCTACACATCTCCAAAGTGTCTTCCAGCCAAACCCTGCCTCGAATTCATTCGTCCTGCCACTAATTCAGCCAGAAGCCACCCCTCTGCCAACTACCCCTCCTCTCCGGCCGAACGAAATTGAAAAAGTAATAAGAGGGCTAAAACCAAAAAAGGCACCCGGCGGTGACCTACTGACGCCAAAGATGCTGATCGAACTTCCAAAATGCGCTATAGATGTCATCTGCAAACTATTTAATGGGATCATTATTCTCGGATATTTCCCAAAAAAGTGGAAGAAATCCATCATCATAATGATACCGAAGCCTGGAAAAGACCACACAATTCCGACATCGTATAGACCAATAAGCCTTCTATCTTGTTTGTCTAAATTGGAGTTCTACAAGGAAGCGCACTTGGCCCTTGTCTATATGTTTTGTATACCGCGGATATTCCTACGAACGTACAACTAACAACGTCATCGTTCGCCGACGACACCGCAATACTCATTCGCTCCAAATGTCCAACCCAAGCAACAAGCCAACTCGCTAACCATCTCACAGCAGGGGAAAGGCTGGCCGACTGGCGCATTAAAAGAACAAAAGTGTAAACATGTAACGTTTACTCTTAATAGACAAACATGCCCACCGCTTTCACTAAACGGCATGCAGATCCCGCAAGCTAACGAAGTAACGTACCTAGGCGTCCACCTTGATAGACGACTAACCTGGCGTAAGCACATCGAATGCAAGAAGATGCACCTAAAACTAAAAGCTAGCAGCCTCCACTGAATCATAAACTCATGATCACCATTGTGCCTGGACTACAAGTTACTACTCTACAACTCAGTCCTCAAGCCTATCTGGACGTACGGCTCCCAGCTGTGGGGGAACGCGAGTAGCAGCAACATAGACATCATACAGCGCGCACAATCAAAAATCCTGAGAACTATCACTGGGGCACCTTGGTATGTTCGCAACGAAAACATCCACCGGGATCTTGGCATCCTCGCAGTGAAAGATGAAATCCAGAAGCAAAAAGAGTCCTACAAAGAAAAGCTGTCTTCGCACCCAAATTTCCTCGCTCGGGAATTGACTCGGGTATCCAGCGGATCCCGCCTGCGACGCAACGACCTCCCAACCCAGCAATCGATTTTTAGGGCCGTCTAATTCATTACCAGTCAACATGACTGTTAGTTAAGTTAAAATTTAAGATTTTATATACCTCTTGTTAGTCTCAAAAAGAGAAGATTCAGGAAATAAAAGCAAAGTTAATAAAAAAAAAAATATATATATATAATAAGAAAGCTGCATTTGTGACCTGCAGCTCATATAAGATTTTTTATTTTTTTTGGTGAAAATATATTTGAATAAATTAAATAAATATAAAATATATTAAAGTTTTATGCCAGCCGGACAGAATATGTATTGAACCTCGTATAAATTAGGTGGCATAAGTTCAAGTTTTTAATGAACTTTCCAGGTCCGTATAGAGAAATTAAAAAAGAAGTCGTGAGTGATAGTGAAGAAGAAGAGATCCGGGGTTTTAGACCGGGACAGGCTCAAATCGTAGAGAAAGAAAAAATAATGAACGCGAACGAATTGCAAAGTATTATCCAGGGCGCCTTAGCGCAACAGGAAGCTAGGCTCCGAGCTGAATTTGAAGCTCAAATCAGTTCCGTTAGTATGCAGTTACAAAACATGCGCGTAGAGACCCCACAGGTGGAGGCCTATCAAAGAATCTCAGTACAGCCAGGAGCACCCCCATACAACATACCGCTCCACGTAATTAAGTCAGTACCAGATTTTAATGGTGACCAAGACGAGTACGTAGCGTGGAGGCAGTCCGCCACGGACGCATACGAACTCTTTTAACCTTACCAGGGCAGCTGTGCCCATTATCAAGCCGTTACCATAATCAGGAATAAAATTAGGGGCCCAGCGCGAGCGTTGCTGGTATCACACAACACTGTGCTTAATTTCGATGCCATTCTGGCAAGATTAGACTGCTCCTACGCAGACAAAACTTCGTTGAGGCTGTTACGACTACAGCTTGAGTCAGTTCGCCAAAGTGACCAAAGCCTCATGCAATACTATGACGAGGTTGAGCGTAAGCTAACCCTCGTCACGAACAAAATTGTCATGTCCCACGACATTGAAAGAGCCACACTGCTCAACAATGAGGTAAGGGCGGACGCCCTACATGTGTTTATCTCAGGCCTAAAAAAAAACCTGAGAGCAGTCGTTTTCCCGGCACAGCCAAAAGACCTTCCTTCGGCAGTTGCATTAGCTAGGGAGGCTGAAGCCAGCATCGAAAGAAGCCAGTTCGCGGCAACATATGCTAGGGCAATGGAACAGAAGACACAGAATTCTGACTTTCGTAGGAATCAGTACCGCACTCCTGATAAACAAGGAAACGAAAAGAACCCTCATTATTTTAAAAAACCAGATAAAAACCAACAAAATGGTTCTGGGCGTAAGCCAGAGGACTGGGCCGACCGTGGAAATCCACGTCAGGCAGCAGAGCCCATGGACTGGAACCCATTGTCTTCTAAGTCCAAGCAAGAGCCACATTTTAAACAAAACCAATATGTATCACAATCTCAAAATATGCTGGCAAAAAATTCAAAAAGACCCAACTCCTCTGATAGGATAACGGATCAAAGGCGTCAGCGGCTTAACAACATCGAGCAGACCGCTAGTGCCAACGACCAAGAGTATGAGAATGCTGCGGTAGCCGCGATGAGCGCAAGAAGACGACAGCGACTCGATCGACTCCCATGACCTTCTCAATTTTTTAGAGAGCGGTCCCGGCTACCGTTCATCGAACGACAGTTGGCTGGGAGGACTTTAAAAATTCTTATTGATACAGGGGCAGCGAAAAGTTATATAAAGCCCGTAAAGGAGCTTAAAAACATAACGCCAGTAGCCTCACCGTTTCGCGTGAATACAATTCACGGATCCAATGGCATAAATAAAAAGTGCCAAATAAATGTCTTGGGAACAACTTCCCCATTTTTCATATTAGATTCCCTAACAACATTTGACGGGATCATAGGCATCGACTTGCTAACGCAAGTGGGAGCCACCCTCAATATGCAAACTAAAAAAATATTGTATGGTTCCGTGTCTGAGGACCTGCAGTTTCTTGATTGCAACGATGTAAACTTTACCAACATAAAGGACATAGTCGTTCCAGAATCAGTAAAAAAGGAGTTTATCGAAATGATGAAAAAAAGATCTAAAGTCTTCTCCGACGCAAATCAAACGTTGCCGTACAACACAAATGTTGTGGCTACTATTCGCACAGAGGATAACAACCCAGTGTACTCTAAAGCGTACCCGCACCCAATGGGTGTCGCAGAATTCGTTAATAAAGAAATAAAAGACCTACTGAAGTCTAATATTATAACCCCGTCGAGATCACCGTATAATAATCCAACTTGGGTGGTCGATAAAAAAGGGTCAGATGAGACAGGTGGTAGGAAAAAGCGTTTGGTAATCGACTTCAGGAAACTGAACGAAAAAACCATTCCCGAGTTAATACTTGCAAACCTTGGCAAAGCCAAATATTTTACAATTCTAGACTTAAAATCTGGATATCACCAAATTTTCCTCGCGGAACAAGATCGCGAAAAAACCTCATTTTCAGTCAACGGAGGCAAATATGAATTCTGCCGTTTGCCTTTTGGATTAAAAAATGCTGGTAGCATTTTTCAGAGGGCAATCGATGACGTATTGAGAGAGCAGATAGGGAAGTCGTGCTACGTCTATGTTGACGATGTCATAATCTTTTCGGAAAAGGAAAAAGAGCATGTCAGTCACATTGACTGGGTTGAAAAAATTAGGCCAAGCCAATATGACCATCTCGAAAGAGAAAACCCATTTTTTTAAAGAAGTGTCCAATACCTCGGCTTCGTGGTAACCCGAAATGGGGCTACAACTGACCCAGAAAAGGTAACAGCCATTAAGGAATACACAGAACCGACAAGCTTATTCTCACTAAGATCATTCTTAGGACTAGCCAGCTATTATAGGTGTTTTATAAAAGATTTCGCTACAATAGCCAGGCCACTAATCGACCTCCTTAAGGGAGAAAACGGTTCCGTAAGTAAACACATGTCTAGGAAAATACCCATAAAATTTAACGATCAGCAAAGAGACGCGTTCGATAGACTTCGAAACATTTTGGCATCAGAAGATGTCACCCTTAAATACCCAGATTTTAAGAAACCGTTCGATCTGACAACCGATGCGTCAGCTTACGGCATCGGGGCAGTACTGTCGCAAGACAAAAACCCCATAACGATGCTATCCAGAACCCTTAAAGACTGCGAGACCCGTTACGCAACTAACGAAAGAGAGTTACTCGCTATAGTCTGGGCTCTAGGAAAATTAAGGCAGTATCTGTATGGCACTCGTGACATAAGAGTCCGACAAGAACCCAAATGACAAATTTAAACGTTGGAAAGCATTTATAGATGACTACGGCGCAAAAGTCATATACACTCCAGGCAAAGAAAATTTTGTTGCCGACGCACTTTTGCGACAAAACATCAACGCCCTTCAAAACGAACCCGAATCTGATTGTGCAACAGTTTACAGTAAAGAATCTAGCACTTATACGATAGAAACAACGGAAAAACCTCTAAATTGTTTCAGAAATCAGATAGTCCTAGAAGAGGCAAAGTATTCCTTAAAGCGATACTTTATATTTTTCGGAAATAAATGCCGGCACATTATACATTTCACGGAAAAATCGACCCTGTTCGAAACATTAAGACCAATCATTAACCCAAAAGTAGTTGTCAACGCTATTCTTTGTAACTTGCCAACATTGGCAAGCATTCAACATGCATTAGTATCAAATTTTCCAGCTACGAAATTTTGGCACTGCAAGAACGAAACAGCTGATAGACGAAACAGCTAGATTGTCCGCTTTCTTCCCACAATCGCACATGCGAAAATTGTTAGATGTTGATACTGATCATATTAGAAATATATTATCCGTACTAAAGGTACACCACCGCATTGCCAGAAGCCTAGACTTTTTAGGCACCGCGTTAAAAGTGGTAGCGGGCACACCTGATGCCGCTGACCTCGAAATGTTAAAAATGTCCGAGTCCCGGTTAATCGAATCAAACAATAGACAAGTAGTTATTAACACCGAAACGCAAAAGCAGATTAACAAGCTAACCGATGCTGTCAACGAAATCATTAAGGCCAAAAAGAAAAACCTGGTTGACACACCCTATTTATACGAAGTTCTTTTGGCCAGAAATAGAATGCTAATTACAGAGATACAGAATCTGATGCTCACGGTCTAACTTGCAAAATCAAATATCATAACCCCGCCATTTTTAACCATGAAGATTTGAAGTCCGTTTTAGTTGATCATCCCACAGAGGTCCCCGTTATCAGCCTAATAGAGGCATCTAATATTAAAGTCCTTCAGTCCGACAATATTATTCACGTGCTCATTGCATACCCTAAGATAAAATTTAAATGTAAAAAGTTTACCGTCTTCCCCGTTTCTCACCAACACACCGTTCTCCAACTACGGGACAACGTGGTAGCTGAGTGCAACCAAGGAGTCTTAGCGATCACTGATTGCGTGTCGACGATGTACAGAGCATTCTGCAAACTGGCAACCCAGGACACTTGCGCCCGAGGTCTACACGCTGGGGTTACGGCGCATTGCAAAACGCAGGCCAGCCACCTAAGCCCCATAACGCTGGTAGACGATGGTATAATGATAGTCAATGAGTGTCCGGCAATAGTCAGCACGGATGACGGCCCCAATATAGAAACAAATGGCACGCATCTAATAACATTTGAGCGACTAGCCTTTATAAACGGCACAAAATACTTGAACCGGCGCGAAAGCATAAGAAAGACTGCGGGCGTGGCGGCCTCCCCCCTGCTTAACATTATCGGGCATAACCACGTCCTTAGTATGCCAATGCTTCAGAGGATGGATCAACGGACATCTGGATCGCTGTCGGCGTGGGAGTAAGCTTTTTGATCAGCACTTTCATCCTGCTCCATCTCGTGTGGAGGAAGAGACGAGATGCATGGAAAATGCAACAGGTTGCCGAAACATTCAAGACGACCGAGTACGGTCTTACTCCTAAGGGGGGAGTAGTTAACACTTCTGAGGGGTAAAAAACAGTCGGTAAAAATCTTGGGTGATTCTTGGATCACCCTAGTCTTTATAGATGCCGACTCAGCATACCCGCCTTTGGGGGCCGTGCCTGGATCCCACTGGCTCCCGGTATGGTGAGTTATGCTCATCTTGCGATCGTCAGCATTTCCCACTGTCACGCGGTCGGCCTGCCGACTAAGCACCCTACTGTTAAGTTCCTCAGTTCTGTTTTATAATCATTAGAATAAAGAGCATTTAGCTCCGTAAACTTAACTCCAGCTATCGCCGTCTTATTATTTGCATTCGCCCACTGAGCTTAAGGCCAGGGGTATAGGGGGGCTGTCACACTCTCAACATAAACTTTATTTTACACTTCATCAACCACCATACCGGTGGCCCCCATCAGCGGCCACCTGGGACCAGCAGCCCGGCCGCCAATTCTTACCTACCGCTACTACTCATCAAGCACCCTACTGGTGCCACCTCATCACCGGCGGATCTGGCGCAGCCTTACCATCGAGGAACGTTCAACTAGATAACTTACATATTTATAAATAAACTCATACGCGGTAAAATTGACAGTTCAAATTTGCTCAGTCAACTAAATTTCACCGTGCCTTGTAGACTAGCTAGAAATTTCGTTCCCCTTAACTTACAACATTGTAGAACGAACAACTCCCTACATGAGCCTTTTAGGGTATTAACATATGTGCGGTCTACACAGCACTTTTCTTTATTACCACCAACTTCAATTCTAACAACCTTAAAATCCCTATACTAATTCACCTGTCACAACAATATCATAACTAGTTTCCTCGTATCTTTTATCTCTATACTCGGGTCTATCCCCGCAATCAGCTCGGTCATGTTAAACACCCTCAAAGAACTGAATTTTGTGGCTGTGGAGGTGCGAGGGACAGTGACTGCATATTTTTTTTTGTGTAGATTTCTGGTTCCCCCAGAAATCAGATAATATTTTTAGTCTATTATAATCACCAAAATCTAGGCGTTCATACGGACAGAAGGACATGGCTATATCGACTCAGCTGTTGATGTTTTGTGGGTTATCAGACCATTCCTTCTCCCTGTTGCATACATACTTGGGAACGAATGCAATATACCCTGTACTTTTTAAGAACTGTACTTTTTAAAAAATTTGATTTTTAAGCCCGCATAGTTTTGAATTTTAGTCATTATTCCATTTACCAGTATGTGTAACTTAAAATTCCCATTTTATAGATGGGACATTAAAACCCAAACAACTAAGATGAGCTATCTTCATATGTTAATTATTTCATAAATTTAACGTTTATTAGTTTAATTTGGTATACAGACAGGTGGATAACATTTATTTCAAATGTATTTGCTCGTGATTCCGACTTGATGATCGTGAAGATTTTCGGTTAAAAGACTCCAGGTAAGCAGCTGGAACCCATCCTTCTGAATTTCGATCTATAAAAAAAGTAATAGTACTTAAAATATTTAATATTTGCTAAAAACAAATAGAAACGCTGTAGTCGAGATTTCTCGACAACGAGATACCATGTACCTCTCTTGCCGTTGCCGTGGGAAGGGGTGGGTAAAACTTTAATTGGTAATATCTTCTATATTTATTGTCCGATCTGAACGTTATTTTTGTGTTTGGCGATTAGCAGACTTAGCAAACTTAAAATTATGCCTCCAGCTTTTACCATTGTGGAGATATCGATTTTTTTGCAAATACGAGGGCGGAAAGGGGCATGGCAAAAATCTGGAAATTACATTAGCTGCATAATAGTTAAATGGACCTAATGCAAAAAGAAACAGGTCTCTAGCTCTTATTTTGTTGAAGTTATCGAAGAAAATGCAGTTTTATGCAAATTACGAAGGCGGAAAGGGGCGTGGCAAAAATTTGAAATAAACTCAACCTGCGTACACATGTAGCGGACCTAAAGCAAAAAGAATTACACCTCTAGCTCTTACCATTTTCGAGAACGACGTGTTCATACATACAGACGGACAGACAGACAGACAGACAGACAGACATGGCTAGATCGACTCGGCTGTTGATGCTGATCAAGAATATATATACTTTATAGGGTCGGAAACGCTTCCTTCTTCCTGTTACATACTTTGCACTTAATATACCATTTGTACCTTACATGTACATGGTACATGGTATAAAAATACTTACCCAAAATTCGCACATACCACCATCCAGCGCAGCCCACCTTTAGCAGTTCTATTGTATCCCCTTCTCGCATCGAAACTTCTGAATGTCCCATAGCAGAATAATCGGCTAGTGATAAATATTTGCTGCCCTGTTTTATGAAAGATAATGTAAAATAAATAACGTCAAATATTAATTTGTGTTAACAACGGATATCGACAAGATCGATTATATAGACTATAAATAACAGGTTTTTGGTTGCCGCCCGTTTGCGGGGATGCGGAGGTTAGTAACTGCGTTTTTATACCATGTACCTTAAGGTACAAATGGTCAGAGCTCGCAAAAAACGGTCGACCGTTTCTCTATGTCTGTAAATAAAGTGTCTTCTCCAGACCCTTTACGAAAAGACTCAGAGAGCAACCGATATTTCGGCTCTCACGCCGAAACCGATTGTTCTCAGACCGCGAAACCGATTTTTTCTATTCTGTTTCGGTCCGGTTGTTTCAAGACCCTTTCGACGTGTTCCGTGTGGAAAACGATCTTTTGCGTATGTATTGGATGTATTGGGTCCTGTTTGGAGTATGTTGCAATTTTGAGAATCTATGTTATCTTTACTAAACTAAAATCCAAAAACATTTCATTCTTATTATCGCATTATTATTTAAGGCACAAACAGAGAATATCCTAGCGCTCGAATCTCCCGAAACTAGGTAGCTTAACACATAATATAGATATGTATAATAAATATTTCAAAAACTATGTATATATGGACATTTTCACGGGTCGCGAACGTAACTATAAGTTGCTAAAATGTCAACAGAAGCAAAGGCCAAGCACCGGACTCCGGTGCTGCTCTGCTCTTCTAAGTGTAAAAGACCGTTTGCTGAGTTTTTCGGTCAATCGGTCTTTTGCTGACTCTCAGTGTGCGACCGTTTCTCGTTCAGGTCTTTACGAAATGCTCTTTAAAGACCGATCTATATAAAAGGTCTTCGGAAATCAGTCAACCGAAAACCTAAACGAAGACAGCAAAAGGGTCTTGTTCAGAGCAAGACCGAGAGAGTATGTTCTTTTTCGGTTGTGCTCGCAAAGAGAGCGCAAGAGTAAAAACGGTTGACAGTTATTTGCAAGCTCTGCAAATGGTGTATTAAGTTTGTGCAAAGTATGTAACAAGGAGAAGGAAGCGTTTCCGACCCTATAAAGTATATATATTCTTGATAAGCATCAACAGCCGAGTCGATCAAGCCATGTCCGTTTGTCCGTCTGTCTGTCTGTCTGTCCGTCTGTATGTATGAACACGTCGTTCTCGGAGATGGTTAGAGCTAGAGGTGTAATTCTTTTTGCTTTAGGTCCGTTATATGTGTACGCAGGTCGAGTTTATTTCAAATTTTTGCCACGCCCCTTTCCGCCTTCGTAATTTGCATAAAACTGCATTTTCTTCGATAACTTCAACAAAATAAGAGCTAGAGACCTGTTTCTTTTTGCATTAGGTCCATTTAACTATTATGCAGCTAATGTAATTTCCAGATTTTTGCCATGCCCCTTTCCGCCCTTGTATTCGCAAAAAAATCGATATCTCCAAAATGGTAAAAGCTAGAAACTTAATTTTAAGTCTGCTAAGTCTGCTGATCGCCTAACACGTGCATGCAAAATTCGTTCAGATCGGACAATAAATTTAGACACGGCAACGGCAAGAGAGGTACACGGTATCCCGATGTCGAGGAATCTCGACTACAGCGTCTCTACTTGTTTTTTGTGTAAAGATAGATATTGGCTATACTAATAACATATCTAAATTTGGTGGTTGAAGCTTTAAATTAGTAAGCGTAAGAGATATTCGGAGTTTTCTTCTCTATAAAGTAAATTGTATGTGCAACACATTTTCGTCGTAACCGACTGATTTTCGCAGCTACCAATATAATATCAGAATATAAAGACTCAAGTATTAAAGCTATGGACGCCACAGAATTTGTGGATGAGCGTGAGGGGGAAGCGTATTTAAAAACAAGTAGAAACGCTGTAGTCGAGATTTCTCGACAACGGGATACCGTGTACCGTTGCCGTAGCTCTTACCATCTTCCTGAACGACGTGTTCATACATACAGACAGACATGGCTATCAAGAAATTCTTGATGCTGATCAAGAAAATATATACAATATATGAAATGCTCAGAATCTGTTAAAAAATGTCAAAAATTTAGGCATAATATATCCACCCAAACGAACTTTTAAACTCACTGGTGTGTTGTTCTCATCAATTATTGAGAGTTCATCTTCACTGTTTGAACAATCAGAGCTCCACCCGCAGTTTTCATGATGATCCTTATCATTTATGGATGTATCTATATATGTAGAAGTGGATCCAATTTTTACATCATCGGCGCTCCAATTTGATACTCGCTTTGAAGACTCAGAGTAGATTTCCAAACCTATATTGTTAATGGGGCCAACGAAAATTTTGGGAGTATCTGAAGACGTTATCTGCATAAAACCTCGATGATTTAAATTGTATTGCTTAATTTTTTCGCCTTTAAGTTCTTCGAGCTGGTTAAGTAAAACACGTTTAATCTCCGCAACCCACTTCATCTTCACGTCGACCGAGGGCGCTTGTAAAGTATGCACTTCCTGGCGTCCTTGGAGCCAAACTTCAAAGCGCTTAGTATCGCCACGAACAGACTCCGTTAATCCAATTTCGGACATCTGAGCAAGAGACAAAAAAGTGTTTTTAAATTCCTAAATACGTTGAGAAGTTATTTTGACGGTAGATGTACATACCTTAACAAAATGTTTGAATTGGTAGGTACTCTTATTATGACCGGATTTTAATGATTGCTTACAAAATAGCAATGATTTATTATAGAGAAATATATGCCGTTGTTGGGGCTTAATTCGAATACGTATATCTTTTTTGTATTCCGACCAAACTTGGAACGAATCTTGCATTAAAAGTTCGCCTTGTTCGCTTAAATCAGTCTGAAATTTTTTTTTTAGTTCACAAGTTTTTCTTTTTGTTAACGTCACTTACCGGAAATCCAGTTATTGCTATTTGATGCATAGAATCATTTACACACTTTAGTACAACCAACATACAATCAAGGGCCTTTTGTAGCTCTTTTGTGTAGTTACCACAATCACAAAATCGAAGTAAATCCTTCAAAAGTAACTGGTATTTGGTAATCCTTTGTACTGGTTTAAGTAGATATGCAGCAAGTGGTAGCTTATGCCCCAATCGTTTTTGGCACTCTTGAAGAAACATATGTGTATCCACTAGGTTTTCACGTAATCGTTCGGATCGGGGGATATTTTGGCAATAATAGGAATAAAGCCGATAAAATGTGTCTCTCTATAATTTAATTTAATGTTTACATTTAAAATTTAAAAACATTTGAAAGTCTTACTCTCTGCACAAAGCACAGTGCGACAAGTTCAGTAGATGAAATACAGTTTTCCAGATCCTTAAGAAAAGTTTCATTATGAAATGTATACAGCTCATGTAGGTTACCAAAGAGTATGTCTTCCTTTCCGTACAAGCTTACAGGTACTAGGTGCATGAGTTCCTCAGATTTAAGCTGGTCACAATATCCCTAAAATGTAAGAAACGTTAAAGCAAAAATGTATCCTGATTACACTTTTTATTTAATAGTTATACGTTATTTAATAGTTATAAGGTGAAAATGAGTATGTTTTTCGAAATATTAAATAAATATATCTATATTAAAAAATAATCTCAAAACAAATCAAATATTTTTACATATATATTACCTTTAAGATCGAACTGATTTCATTTACATATATCCTCTCCGTCTCTAAAAGTTCTGTGAGAACATGGCCTCGTTTTAGACGTCGTGCTTCAGCATCCTGAAATCAAAATCAAGTGCATTAGGAGAAATATTCACATATTATCAAAGTATCATAGCATAGATGAAAACACTTTTGATCTCACATGTAAAACAATTAGGAAATATGTTGTCAAACAACACAAGGTGGGAAGCAACAGAGAAGGGCATACCGCTGTACATACAGTGGCAATCAAGATTATGCATTCCTAGACATATCCGGAGCAGTTAACAACGAATCAATGGTGAAAATAATGCAGAGCCTAAGAGCCGTAGTACCTCAAGAATCCGTCAACACCTGGATCCAAAATTTGCGGAGCTGCAGACAGATACAGTACTACTACAACTGAGTACTACAGTACTACTACAACCAAGGAGGCGAAAAGAGGAAGACCGCAAGAAGGTGTATTATCGCCCCTGTTATGGAACATCGTGGTTAATGATTTCCTGATGAAACAAAAACGGAAAGCCCCAAAGATAATCGCCTACGCAGATGACATAGGTATAATTATCGTGGGAAAATGTTCATCGACAATCAGCTCGGCCATGGACCCTCAAAGAAATGCTACAATGGGCGAAAGAAGCCGGGTTGAGCATTAATGCGGACAAGACGGACCTCATTCTCTTCACAAAGAGAAGAGAACCTAGCGACGCCCTTGATGGGACGCCATTGATCCCTAAGGACCGAAGAAAGTACCTGGGAATGATCATTGACAGCAAGCTGAGTTGGAAGCCAAATGTGGAAGAAAGGGCTAAAAAGGCAACCAATGCACTATACACATCGCAGAATATTCTGGGGAGCACATGGGGCCTATCACCAAGACTTAAACATTGGATTTTCATATCGGTTGGGTTCTGGTATGGTTGAAAGCAACAGAAAAGTCCACATACATGAAGATTCTGGAAAGGCTACAAGGACATGCACTACTCTTCCCCACCAATGCTATGAGAACGACACCAACAAGGGAACTGAATATGCTTCTGGGAATAAACCCACTAGATATCCAAGATATCCAAAATCGATAGTCATCGAATTTGAGTAAAGCCGCGTATCGATCGGCGCTCTGCGAATTCGCGTTTTTCGTCGCTTTAATTGGCTAAAACGGACCTAAAAGTTAGCTAAATCGCTAGGGCAATGAATGCTTATCACAGTGGAAGTCGTCGCTCGATTGAAAGTGCATTATCTTTTGCACAATTCGTTTAAGTGTTTTGCGCATCTTGGTGTTCTCTTTTTTTCCCCCTTTTGTTATTGTGCTCTGTGCGTTCGCGCTTGTGGATCGCATTGAGCCGCAAGAGAGAAGGGTCTGAGAGCAACATAACGCTCCAAAATAAACAAGTGCCACGCAATGAACTCTACGAGCAACGATAAAAAAAACGAACGTAGAAGCTCAGTGAACCAAAGAAACGGCTTCTACGCTTACTTTTCAACCCGCGATACCGAAATGGAAAAAGACGCGCTTAAGAGCAACGCGGTTCTACTAACCGCTGAAAGCCAAAGAGCACGGTCTTGCTCTCCCGCTCTGCTCACTCCGACTCCCGCATCATGGAGCTCGCAGTGTAACCCCCCCTCCAATGGTGGAACCAAATCTCCCAACAACAACAAGTAATGCTACAATTTCAGCAACAGCAGCAACAACTACTGCAATTCAAATTACCGCGACGCCAACGGCCACAGTGAGTACAAAAACAACAACTTCTGTAAGTGCCAAAGCGGCCCCGGCCACACAGACCGGAATGGAAAGCGCAAGCTTAGCCCGCTGGGTAATCCGGCAGGCAATAAAACAAAAATAAACCGCGTCCAGAAGATCGACAAAGAACCAGGCAGATCCAGTAGCAACAGATTTTCCCTACTGCAGGAGGTTGAGGAAAACCAACCAGCGCAAGATACCGCAAAAAAACCAAAGCCGCCTCCAATCTATATCAGGGAGAAAAGCTCCAATACACTAGTCAACCATATTGAGGCGTTGATCGGAAGCGGTGACAACTTTTATGTTGTCCCGCTTATCAAAGGAAACATACATGAAACAAAAGTGCAAACTAAGACCGAAGCGCACTTCCGAACCGTGTCAAAATTTCTGGACAATGCTAATAAAAAATATTACACGTAGCAGCTAAAAAGCAGCAAGGGCCTACAAGTGGTTATAAAGGGAATCGAACCCGATGTAACCGCCGGGGAAATAATAACCGCCCTTAAAGAAAAGGGCTTCGCCGCCAAGAATGTTATTAACATCTTAAATAAAGACAGAAAGCCACAACCCCTCTTCAAGGTCGAGCTCGAGCCAGAAGGCAAGTTGCTGAAGACGAACGAAGTCCACCCGATTTACAAGCTGCAATATCTCTTGCATCGGAGAATAACTGTTGAAGAGCCACATAAACGCAACGGTCCAGTGCAATGCACTAACTGCCAAGAGTATGGACACACTAGGTCATACTGCACCCTCCGGGCTGTATGTGTAGTCTGCGGGGACGCCCACAACTCCGCTCACTGCACTACAAACAAGGACAGTACCGTGAAGAAATGTGGAAACTGCGGAGGCAACCATACGGCAAATTATAGAGGCTGTGTGGTGTACAAGGATTTGAAGAGTCGTATGCGACAAGCGACCGCAACGCGCAATCAAAATCCACAGAATGCGTACAGAGCGTCAAAAACTACGCCAGACGTCTTCTTCGCCAAAGCTGCGATGTCCTCATTCGGTCCCCTAAGCACCACCAACGGCTTCTCCTATGCCGATGCTCTACGATCTGGAATGGAAAATCCA